>JADRCD010141578.1:0-11318 GCA_019843815.1 Montemys delectorum | reverse complement strand
CTCCTCCTCCTCCTCCTCCTCCTCCTCCTCCTCCTCCTCCTCTCCTCCTCCTCCTCCCCCTCCTCTTCCTCCTCCTCCTCTTTCTCCTCCTCCTCCTCCTCCTCCTCCTCCTTCTCCTCTTCCTTCTCCTCCTCCTCCTCTTCCTCTTCCTCTTCCTCTGCCTCCTCCTTTTCCTCCTCCTCTTCCTCCTCCTCCTCTTCCTTCTCTTCCTGCCTTCTTCTGCTTCTTAACAATATTAAGGATTGCAACTAGGTCTCATACATACTAGGCAAATACCACTGAACTGTATCACCAAATTTTTTTTTCCTTCTCTTTCTTTTGCTAAGTTTCCCAGGCTGACCTTGAACTCACACTGTAGCCCAGATAGGCCTTCTCTGTAGTAAATATGTCTTTTGACATCTGTCTTTTACATTAATTACTCAATGTTAATTAGTCTATATGTTTTGGAGTTCTAATTAGTGTCATCAGGCTTGGTGGCAGACATCTGTAGCCACCGAGCCATCCTGTTGATCAGTCATCTGTCCTTTCAGATAAACATCGTGTTTGTTTTTAACTTTTTGAAAATTGTAGTTTATCACCTTTTAGGCTTGTATATTCTTTGACTGCCTCTTTCTCCATCCCCCATGGTTTGAAGATGAAATTTTCTCTACGACTCATGTGCTGAAGGCTTAATGCTGCTTCAGGAGTTTCTGGCAACTTTGGAGGTGGGGCCTTGCAGGAAGCAGGCCGCTGGGGACGGGTGTAAGGGTGACCAGGTCCCAGGCTTTTCTTGGTCTCTGCTTCTTATTGCTCCTCTGCAAGGCTCCTGCTCCATGACACGCTGCCCAAGGAGCCATGGATCAAAGACTCTGAACTAAAATAAGCCCTTTCTCCTTAAGATATCTATTTCAGACATTGTCTCTCAGGTATGACAAAACTGATACATTATTTTTAAACCAGCAATAAAATGTATTTATTCTAACCAGCTTCTTTGAGGTCCCACAAGTTACCACATATAGATGAGTCAAGATTAGGAAACTTGTGTGATAAGACATATAAAATTAGTTGTAAAATCAAAGGAAATGAAATGTTGAGTGCTTTGACAAATTGGTGAATGCAAGCTTCCTATAAAAGTGCCCAGATTTTTATTTTTCATAATTTTTATTATCACATGCGTGTTCATGTGTGTGCATGTGTGTGTGTGCCATGGCATGTATGTGGAGGTCAGAGGACAACTTACAAGAGTCAGTTCTCTCCTTCTACCCATGTGGTCCCAGGGATGGAATGCAGGTTGTCAGGATTGGCAACAAGTGCCCTAACCTATTGGCCCATCTTGCCAGCCCCACGTATCAACATTTTAAAAAAGAAAATTAAATGTACAAGTCAAATAAAATTCACGTGGACTATACATTCTTTAGTCCAGCCTCTAGAGTAAAGCTCTTAGCTACGGAGAACCTGTTTAATAACAGCAATTCTGAGATGGTTCTTGAGGTGCGGAATCCACTCCCTGAGTGTTTTCATTTCCTCTATTGGTTCCATTTCTATTGGTCTATGATAAGTTACCATGACCAAGGTAATTTATCGAAAAATGTACTTGGGGTTCAGGGTTTCAAAGCAGTAGAATCCATCGTGACAGTCATGGAGTGCAGCAGTAGGCACAGTGCAAGAGAAGTAGCTGAGTGCCTACATCTTAATCTGCAAGTAAGAGGCAGGGCAGCGAGCTGACACTGGGGCTGGCATGAGTCCTTTTAAGCCTCAATATAACCCACAGGGGCACATCTCCTCCAATAAGACCACACCTCCCAATCCTTGCCAAACAGTTCCACCAATTGGGAACCAAACATTCAAACACATGAGCCTGAGGGGCCTTCTCTCATTCTCCTTCAGGAGACCACAGCTCCATGGTAGCCTTCCTGAAATGGAGAATAAAGAATGTGATGGTTGGGGCTAGTGAGATGACTCAACAAGTAAAGGTTCCTGCCGGCTGTCAAGCTTGAAAGATCTGAAAGAACCAGGTCCTCAACCCTGTCCCCTGACTTCCACACATGTGTGTACACATACACACAGAGACAAAATTAATAAGTAAATGTATTTTACTTATTACAGCATCAGGGCTGGATGCTCAGCAGTTAAAAGCTTTGCTGATCTGGCACAAGACCCACATCATCAGGTGGTTCACAGTTGCCTACTGCTCCAGCTACAGAGGATCCAATGCCTTCTTCTCGTTTCTGCAGGTACCCCCTACACACACCACACACATACACACATACACACAGAGGCACACACACACAACACATGCATACACATAGCTAAAGTTATATTACTAAATAATGGGATGGTCTGAAGTCTGGAAGCTCTCTAACCCTGTGGGAGCATAGTGGAGAAGTCCCATGAACAGCACACACTGTGAGAGGGTCAGCAAGCACATAGCCTGGAGCAGCCTCAGAAATGACTGTTCAGCTGGAGACAGGTGCCCACCCGCCCTATCTGCAACTAACTGGAAAGAATATTGAAGCAATTAAGTTAGAGTAAAAATGAAAGAATGTGAAGGGGAGAAAGAAGAAATGGGTTCTGGAGGAAAACAGGAAGAGATGGAACAAAGAATGGATTAGGGGCCAGAAATGTGGGTTTTATTGTAGTCTGCTACTAATTCATGTCAATGCTATTAACCAGTTCCTGCCTATTTTTTTTTTTTTGCAAATGATTTTTAAAAATAAAGAAATAAATTTTGTTTTGTTTTGTTTTTTTGAGACAGGGTTTCTCTGTGTAGCCCTGGCTGTCCTGGAACTCATTCTATAGACCAGGCTGGCCTTGAACTCAGAAATCCTCCTGCCTCTGCCTCCCAAGTGCTGGGATTAAAGGCGTTCGCCCCACGGCCCAAGAAATAAATTTGATAGAAGCAGAATGGAGAAAGCATTTTAGGAGTAAGTTTGTCAGAGATGCTTAGGGATAATTAAAAACAAGATACATTACTGGTCTCCAGTATGAGGCTGAGTAAGAAGAACTGTAAGACTATCCATCTCTTCCTATTTTCCTCCAGAACCCATTTCTCTGCCTCACCTTCTTTCATTTTTCCTCTAACTTAATAGCTTCAATATTCTTTCCAGTTTGGTGCAGTGTAATAATGCTCAGATTGGGTGAGTGCCTGGCTCCAGCTCAGTCATTGTCTGACACAATGCTTTGCATAAAATATCCATTCAAAATAACAATATTTTAAAATTTTAATTTACATGTACCATATTAGGAAAAAATATGTCTAAAAATATTGTGCTAGGGAGAAAGTGAAACTATAATATAGATATTGTCGGTAGTATTAAAAATTAAAAAACTATGTTAGACCTGATGGCACAGGCCTATAATTACAGCTACTCAGAGGTCTAACTAAGGCAAGAGGATTGGAAGTTCAAAGCCAGCCCAGAATGAGCTACAAAGTGAAGCAAAGCCAGTCTGAGCAACTTAATGGGTCCCTGTCTCAAAAAATAAAAAATGCTGAGGGCACAGATCGGTGGGAGAACACTGTTACTTCTCTGTTGCTGTGGTAAAACATACTGACAAAAACAATGGAAGGAGGAAGTATGTTTGGCTCACAGTACAAGGGTAGTGCATTGTGGCAGAGAAGCCATGGTGGCTAGCACTGTGCCTTCGCTCAGCAAGCTGCCTGTGCTTAGTGTGTCTTCCCCTGAGCCTGAGGAATGGGCCATTCACACTTAAGGTAGGTTTTCCTGCCTCGTTAGCCTCACCTAGATACTCCCTCCCAGGAATAACTAGAAGTGAGTCTAATCAAGTTGACAGTATTTTTTTTTTTTACCAGTTCTCATATTTTATTAAATCATTTTACAGTTCATACAGAAAAACAAAGGATCAAGGAGAAACAAGGGAATCCTAAAGAATACAACAATATCTGTAGATACTACTGATTCAAACATTTAAGTTATTGTACAAAGGTATACTAACACAAAAACATGGGATTGGCATAAGAAATATATATTGTTCTGTGAAATAAAAATGATGACCTGAAAATAATTTCATGCACAAATGACCAAAAACACACACCGGAAAAAGGAAACATGTTCAAGAATGGTGCTGTTCAAACTGGTCCTCAAAAGGATGATATTAATTAAGGAAAATATCAAAAGGATGACATTGAATTCTATTTTTTGTAGAACATGAATTTAATATTTCCAACTGTTAACATTCAACAAACAGAATAATTATTTTAAGATATATTTCATTGTTATGTATCCCTCTTCATTTCTGACTTTATTTGGATACTGTTCTCTGGGCCCTTTGGTTAATCTGGCCAAGAGTTTATCTATCTTGTTGATTTTCTCAAAGAACCAGCTCCTGGTTTGGTTGATTCTTTGTATAGTTCTTTTTGTATGATTTCAGCCCTGAGTTTGATTATTTCCTGCTGTCTACTCCTCTTGGGTGTATTTGCTTCTTTGTTCTAGAGCTTTCAGGTGTGCTGTCAAGCTGCTAGTGTAAGCTCTCTCTAGTTTCTTTTTAGAGGCACTTAGAGCTATGAGTTTTTCTCTTACTTTCATTGTGTCCCATAAGTTTTGGTATGATGTAATTTCATTAAATTCTAAAAAGTCTTTATTTTTTTCTTTATTTCTTCCTTTATTTTTTCTATTTTTTTAAGTTTTATTGCAATATGATGAGAAAAGTTACATGATTTCAATTTATCTGAATTTGTTAACATTTAAAAACATATTTTAAGTAAATAGAATTAAATCACATTCTTGTTTTCCTTTTGTACCCCAACTCCTCCCAGAGACCCCTCTTTCAATACCTACAATATCTTTTTATCATATTCTTTAAAATTTATAAAATATTATAACAATAAAAATGAGTATTATAAAAGTTGTTTGATATAAAACAACAATCAATTTAACAGTCTTATGTACATGCTTGTCTACGGCAATACTGAAAATACATACGTTTTTCTCAATATAAATTTTAAATAACTCCAAAAGTATTAACTGTATATTTCAAAATAATACATCACTACTACTATTTTCTTAAATGAACATAAATATATAAAGTGGTTTTGTTTCTTTGTTTTGTATTTAGTAGGGCTTAAGATCTTGGCTCTTACTGTGGTAACTTGATACAAGAGTTACAAATGTCAAGCAAGCATTCAGTCTCACACTTTGTTGTGACCTCAAGTTGACAGTATTAACCATCACCCTGTCATGTGTGAGGCTCAACATTTGGTTTCCAAATTCAAAACAAAACAAAAATTTGGACAACCACTGTGGAAAAATAATTTGTCTTTATTTAATAAAGCTGATGAAACACTTAACCTATAAGTCAGCAAGTCCATTTCTAGATATAGAGCAAAATTCTTATGTTATATACGATATCTGAAATAGCTGCTCATCACAGCAAAACTGGAAGCCATCAAATGACCATAAAAGGTAGAATGAAGAAGTAATTTCTGGACAGGCGGTAGTGGCGCACACCTTTAATCCCAGTGTGTGGGAGACAAATGCAAGCAGATCTCTGAGTTCAAGGCCAGCATGGTCTATAGACCAAGTTCCAGGATAGCCATGGCTACACAGAGAAGCCCTGTCTTGCAAAACAACAATAACAACAACAACAACAACAACAACAACAATGTAACTTATAGCCAAGAGTGGTGCTCCCTTCTTCTCTCTAGCAGAGGCAAAGGCAGGTAGATCTCTGAGATTGAGGCTAGCTAGGCTACAGAGGGAGTCCCAGGTCAGCCTGGGCTACACCACAGTGAACCCCTATATCAGTGACTTTTCTACAGCTGTGATAAACACCACAACCAAGGCAGTTTATAAACGGAAGGGCTTATTTGGGCTTTGAGTTTCAGAGGGTAAGAGCCCACCACTACCACAGCAGGGAAATATGTCAACAGGCAGACACCACAGCCAGAACAGAAAGCTGAGAACTTCCATCGTGAACCAAGCAAGATGTCAAGTGCAAACTCAAATGGCAAAATCTTTAAATTCTCAAGACCCACCTCCAGCAACACACCTCTTTCAAACAAGGCCACACCTCCTAAACCTAGCCAAAGACCTCCACCAACTGGAAACCAAGTGTTCAACATCTGAGTCTATGGGGGACATTCTCATTCAAACCACCAGAGCCTGTCTCCAAAACAAACAGAAAAAAAGTAACTCATGGTCTGATCACACAGTGGAAAGTTATACAGCACTAAAATGAGTAAGACATAGTTATATATATCAACTCACAATCTCATGAGTCCAATTAGGAAGAAACAAATCACAGAAGATATATAAGGTAGGGATTGGAGAAATGGCTCAGTGGTTAAAGAGCACTGGCTGTTCTTCCGGAGGACTGGAGTTTAATTCCCAGCACTCACATGGCAGCTCCAAATGTCTGTAACTCCAGTTCCAGGGGATCTGACACCCTCACACAGACACAAATGCAGCCAAAATACCAATGTTCATAAAATAAAAATAAATGTCAACCCAATGTTGATGACTTTAGCTGAAATATCCAACAAAGGGAAGATACAACCTGTAGAGACCATTTCCAGGAGACAGGCATGAGAAATGGGGCCACCTAACCATCTCAAAATTTTTAACCGAGAAATGTTCCTGTCCAAAGGAAAGGACATTTTTTAATGGAACAGAGAATGAAGGAAAGGCCATCCAGAGACCACCCCACCTAAGGATCCATCCCATCTGCAGATACCAAACCCCCACACTGTTGCTGATGCCAAGAAGTGCTTGCTGACAGGAGCCTGATATGGCTGTCCCCTGAGAGGTTCTACCAGCCCCTGACCAATACAGATGCAGGTAGTCAAGGCCAGCCATCATACTGAGCCCAGGGAGCCCAATGGACAAGCTAGGGGAAGGACTGAAGGAGCTGAAGGGGATTGCAACCCCATAGGGAGAACAGTATCAACTAACTGGACCACCCAGAGCTCCCAGGGACTAAACTACCAACCAAAGAGTACACATGGCTCCAGATACATATGTAGCAGAGGATTGCCTTATCTGAAATCAGTGGGAGGGGAGACCCTTGGTCCTGTGGAGACTTGATGGCCCAATGTAGGGGGATGCTAGAAGGGTGAGGCAGGAGTGGGTGAGTGGGTGGAGGAGCACCTCATAGAGGAAAAGGGGAGGGGGCAGAGGGGATATGGGATGTAGGGTTGTGGAAGGATAACCAGGAAGGGGGATATCATTGAAAGGTAAATGAATAAAATGATTAATAAAAATTAAAATAATATAAAGTTATTATTTTACTTACCCAATTTAAATATCATATAAAATATATCATTAGAGGTATATGTCAAATATTTTAAGATAAACCCAAAAGGAAAAGTATGGAAATAAAAAGCAGGCAATTCAGGACTAAGGTACAGAGAGGGGGTGGGGATAGGGTAGACACACAAAACTTCAAGCTCCTCTTATGCCTGTCATATTAACTCTTTACAACTTACATATTTGTCAACACTTTACAACAACTCAGCATATACTAACAAAAATGAAGAACACTGAAGTGGAATAATTTTTAAATGGCTTTAAAATAAAACATGTCTAATTAGTTGCTATGGTTTTAAATTCTTTGTGTGTGTGTGTGTACATATACACATGTGAGTGCGGATGCGTGTGCATGCCACTGTGTGTTTCGTGGAGATCAGAGACCATCATGTAGCTTAGTTCTCTCCTTCTACCATGTGGGTTCCATGGACTGAGGGCAGGCTGTCAGGCTGGCGGCATGCATCTTTATCTGCTGAGCCATCTTGCCTATCCTGTCACTGTGTCTTTTAAAAACGTCTTACTTGAGATAACTTAGGGAAGAGTTGCAAAAGGCAGTACAGAGAATTCCCATACGTTCTTTATGTGCCTTAGCCATCTGTGAGAACCTTATGTAACCATTTCCACATGTTCTCTACGTGCCTTGCCCTTCTGACAGAACACTCAACAAAGAAAGTGCTCCTCGGGATGTCACTGTTAACTGAGGTTTACACTGGATCTCTTTCTTTTTTTCTTTCTCCTTTTTTTTGTTTTTTTTTTTTTTTTTGTTTTTTTTGTTTTTTTGTTTTTTGTTTTTTGTTTTTCAAGACAGGGTTTCTCTGTGTAGCCCTGGATGTCCTGGCTGGCCTCGAACTCAGAAATTGCCTGCCTCTTACACTGGATTTCTGTTTTGCCCTTTCGCCTTTATTTTTGGTTCCAGGACTGGTCTGGAATCTCACATGGTGTTTGGCCATTAGGTCTTCTCTGACTTGTGACTGTCTCACTCTTGCCTTGCCTTCAACTCTGACACTTTTGAAAAGCACTACTCAGTTTTTTTTTTTTAAATTTTACATTTATTCATTTGTGTGTGTGTGTGTGTGTGTGTGTGTGTATGTCAGGGATTGAACTCAGATGGTCAGGCTTGGCAGCACGAGTCTTTACCCAGTCAGCCATCTGCCAGCCTGTTTGTTGAATGTGTTTCTCATTTGTCTGATGTGCCCTTTCTTGTATACAACAGAAGGCTGAACATGCTCTAGATGCCTTGCTGCTAGTGATGTGAACCAAGATAACTAGCTAAGACTCTACTGTGAACCATTTTCCCTTTAATTAATAAGTATAGGTAGGGGGTAGCTGTCACATAAAAGCTACTTTGAGAAACATTAGATTTATTTAAAAAGATACTGAAGTCAAGGAATAACAGTGGACTACAGAAGCCATTGCAGGAGTCAGAATCCAGAGGAAGAAATAAGTGACCCGTCTACCCTGGACTCACAGGCCCCCCACTGCCCAGACCCTGGTCTGAATTCATAAAATAGGAATGAAGATGACCTGAAAGCTAGGGATGGGAAGAGGACACTGATGAACCATTAGCCTATGGCCTTCTAACTGGATCACACTGCAGCCCAACTTCAACTGCAATGCTGCCCGAGTTCCTCTACCACTCCGATTTGTACACAAACAACTGAATAATTTACTAAGTAAAAAACTGGGAGAAAGGCTTTATGGACAGATCTTAAGCTTGTCTGTGTCTTAGTCTGAGCACTAGATAAACTATAAGCATGGTGGGTACAGCAATGAGCTCTTTGTGTGCTAGCATCACCAGTGACTCTCGCTGCCAGAGAGTCAGAGTGCAGCCACGGACTGACTGACTGTGGTAGGCTCGGTGAGTAAATCTGTCTCCTGGGGGAGGAAGCTCTTCATCATGAATGCATGAGCAGAGGAGGCTGCAAATGAGCAACTCCTGGCAGGCTCAAGTGCTTTTTTTTTTTTTTTTTTTTTTTTTTTTTTTTTGGGATATTTTCTTTATTTACATGTAAATTTTTCCTTTCCTAGGTTCCCCTCCAAAAAACAACCAAACAAAAACAACAGGAACAAACCCCTTTTGCCTCCCTCCTCCCCATGCCTGCCACCTTACCCTCTCCCACTTATTGGCCCTGGCATTCCCCTACACTGGGGCACAAAACCTTCACAAGGCCAAGGTCCTTTCCTCCTATTGATGATCAAATTTGCAATCCTCTAATATACACATGCTAGCAGAACATTCAGTCCCACCCTGTATAGTCCTTAATTGGTGGTTGGGTTCCTGGGAGCTCTGAGGGTACTAGTTAGTAATTGTTGTTCATCCTAAGGGGCTGCAAACCCTTCAGCTCCATAGAACCTTTCTCTAACTCCTTCATTGGGGACAGTGTACTCAGTTCAATGAATGGCTGTGAGCCTCTACATCTGTATTAGTCAGGTATTGTCAGAGCCTCTCAGGAGATAGCTATATGCTTGTCCTTCCTTCAGTCTCTGCTCCATAGTTAATCTCTGCCACTCCTTCTGTGGGTATTTGATTCCCCTTTTTAAGAAGGAATGAAATGTCCACCTTTTGGTCTTCCTTCTTCTTAAGTTTCTTGTGTTTTGTAGGTCGTTCTTCCTGTATTCCAAACTTCTGGGCTAATAACCACTTATCAGAGAATGCATACCATGTGTGATCTTTTGTGATTGGGTTACCTCACTCAGGATGATACTCTCCAGATCCATCCATTTCCCTAAGAATTTCATAAATTCATTGTTTTTAATAGCTGAGTAGTAC
Source organism: Montemys delectorum (assembly GCA_019843815.1). Lineage (NCBI taxonomy): Eukaryota > Metazoa > Chordata > Mammalia > Rodentia > Muridae > Montemys > Montemys delectorum. The sequence goes on along the minus strand of JADRCD010141578.1, from coordinate 1,307 downwards.
TCCATTGTGTAGATGTACCACACTTTCTGTATCCATTCCTCTGTTGAGGGACATCTGGGTTGTTTCCAGTTTCTGGCTATTATAAATAAGGCTGCTATGAACATGGTGGAGCATGTGTCCTTATTACATGATGGAGCATCTTCTGGGTATATGCCCAGGAGTGGTACGGCTGGGTCCTCTGGTAGAACTATGTCCAATTTCCAGAGGAACCGCCAAACTGATTTCCAGAGTGGTTGTACCAGTTTGCAATCCCACCAGCAATGGAGGAGTGTTCCTATTTCTCCACAGCCTCTCCAGCATCTGCTGTCACCTGAGTCTTTTATCCTAGCCAATCTGACTGGTGTGAGGTGGTATCTCAGAGTTGTTTTGATTTGCATTTCTCTGATGACTAAGAATGTTGAACATTTCTTTAGGTGCTTCTCAGCCATTCGGTATTTGTCAGTTGAAAATTCTTTGTTTAGCTCTGTACCCCATTTTTTAATAGGGTTATTTGGTTCTCTGGAGTTTAACTTCTTGAGTTCTTTGTATACATTGGATATTAGCCCTGTATCAGATATAGGGTTGGTAAAGATCTTTTCCCAATTTGTTGGTTGCCGTTTTGTCCTATTGACAGTGTCTTTTGCCTTACAGAAGCTTTGCAACTTTATGAGGTCCCATTTGTCAATTCTTGATCTAGAGCATAAGCTGTTGGTGTTCTGTTTAGGAAAATTTCCCCTGTGCCTATGTGCTCGAGGCTCTTCCCCACTTTCTTTTCTATTAGTTTCAATGTATCTGGTTTGATGTGGAGGTCCCTGATCCACTTGGACTTGAGCTTTGTACAAGGAGAAAGGAATGGGTCGATTTGCATTTTTCTACATGCTGACCTCCAGTTGAGCCAGCACCATCTGTTGAAAATGCTGTCTTTTTTCCACTGTATGGTTTTAGCTCCTTTGTCAAAGATCAAGTGACCATAGGTGCATGGGTTCATTTCTGGGTCTTCAATTCTGTTCCATTGATCTACCTGTCTGTCACTATACCAATACCATGCAGTTTTTTATCACAATTGCTCTGTAGTACAGCTTAAGGTCCAGGATTGTGATTCCACCAGAGGTTCCTTTATTGTTGAGAATAGTTTTGGCTATCCTAGGTCTTTTGTTATTCCAGATGAATTTGCAAATTGCTCTTTCTAAGTCTGTGAAGAATTGAGTTGGAATTTTGATGGGGATTGCATTGAATCTGTAGATTGCCTTCGGTAAGATGGCCATTTTTATTATATTAATCCTGCCAATCCATGAGCATGGGAGGTCTTTCCATCTTCTGAGATCTTC
>JADRCD010141567.1:18829-30869 GCA_019843815.1 Montemys delectorum | reverse complement strand
AAGGAAGAAGTCAAATTATCACTATTTGCTGATGATATGATAGTATACTTAAGTGACCCAAAAAATTCTACCAGAGAGCTCCTAAACCTGATAAACAACTTCAGCAAAGTACTTGGATATAAAATTAACTCAAGCAAATCAGAGGCCTTCCTCTACACAAAGGATAAACAGGCTGAGAAAGAAATTAGGGAAACAACACTCTTCACAATAGTTACAAATAATATAAAATACCTTGGTGTAACTCTAACTAAGCAAGTAAAAGGTCTGTTTGACAAGAACTTCAAGTCTCTGAAGAAGGAAACTGAAGAAGATCTCAGAAGATGGAAAGATCTCCCATGCTCATGGATTGGCAGGATTAATATAGCAAAAATAGCCATCTTGCCAAAGGCAATCTACAGATTCAATGCAATCCCCATCAAAATTCCAACTCAATTCTTCACAGACTTAGAAAGAGAAATTTGCAAATTCATCTGGAATAACAAAAAACCCAGGATAGCCAAAACTATTCTCAACAATAAAGGAACCTCTGGTGGAATCACAATCCCGGACCTAAAGCTGTACTACAGAACAATTGTGATAAAAACTGCATGGTATTGGTACAGTGACAGGCAAGTAGATCAATGGAAAAGAATTGAAGACCCAGAAATGAACCCATCCACCTATGGTCACTTGATCTTTGACAAAGGAGATAAAACCAAAAAGTGGAAAAAAGACAGCATTTTCAACAGATGGTGCTGGCTTAACTGGCGGTTAGCATGTAGAAGAATGCAAATTGATCCATTCCTATCTCCTTGTATAAAGCTCAAGTCCAAGTGGATCAGGAACTGCCACATCAAATCGGATACATTGAAACTAATAGAAAGTAAAGTGGAGAAGAACCTCGAGCACATGGCCACAGGGGCAAATTTCCTGAACAGAACACCAATAGCTTATGCTCTAAGATCAAGAATTGACAAATGGGACCTCATAAAGTTGCAAAGCTTCTGTAAGGCAAAAGACACTGTCAATAGGACAAAACAGCAACCAACAAATTGGGAAAATATCTTTACCAATTCTATATCTGATGGAGGGCTAATATCCAATGTATACAAAGAACTCAAGAAGTTAGACTCCAGAGAATCAAATAACCCTATTTAAAAATGGGGTACAGAGCTAAACAAAGAATTCTCAACTGAGGAATGGCTGAGAAGCACCTAAAGAAATGTTCAACATCCTTAATCACCAGGGAAATGCACATCAAAACAACCCTGAGATTCCACCTCACACCAGTCAGAATGGCTAGGATAAAAAACTCAGGAGACAGCAGATGCTAGAGAGGTTGTGGAGAAAGAGGAACACTCCTTCATTGCTGGTGGGATTGCAAACTGGTACAACCACTCTGGAAATCAGTTTTGTGGTTCCTCCGAAAATTGGATATAATTCTACCAGAGGACCCAGCTATACCACTCCTGGGCATATACCCAGAAGTTGCTCCATCATGTAATAAGGACACATGCTCCACTATGTTCATAGCAGCCTTATATATAATAGCCAGAAACTGGAAACAACCCAGATGTCCCTCAACAGAGGAATGGATACAGAAATTGTGATACATCTATACAATGGAGTACTACTCAGCTATTAAAAACAATGAATTTATGAAGTTCTTAGGGAAATGGATGGATCTGGAGAATATCATCCTGAGTGAGGTAACCCAATCACAAAAGAACACACATGATATGCACTCTCTGATAAGTGGATATTAATCCAGAAGTTCAGAATACTCGAAGTACAACCCACAAACCACAAGAAACTCAAGAAGAAGGAAGACCAAAATGTGGATACTTCATTCCTTCTTAAAAGGGGGAACAAAATACCCATGGAAGGAGTTGCAGAGACTAACTGTGGAGCACTGACTGAAGGAAGAGAACTCCAGCCTGATATAGCTGTCTCCTGAGAGGCTCTGACAGTACCCGACCAATACAGAAGTAGAGGCTCATAGCCATCCATTGAACTGAGTACAGGGTCGCCAATGAAGGAGTTAAAGAAAGGACTGAAGGAGCTGAAGGGTTTGCAGCTCCTTAGGACGAACAACAATATGAACTAACTAGTACCCTCAGAGCTCCCAGGGACTCAATCACCAACCAAGGAGTACACATGATTGGACTGATGGCTCTGGCAGCATGTGTATAGTAGAGGATGGCCAAGTCAGTTATCAACGGGAGGAGAAGCCCTTGGCCCTGTGAAGGTTCTGTGCCCCAGTATAGGGGAATGCCAGGGCCAGTAGGTGGGAGAGGGTGGGGTGGCGAGCAGGAAGAGGTGAGAGGGAACAGGGGTTTGTTCTGGTTGTTGTTTTTTGGGATTTTTTTTGTGGGGGGAGGGGAAACTGGGAAAGGAGAAATCATATGACATGTAAATAAAGAAAATATCTAATAAAAAATAATAAAATAAAAATAAAAAATTCAAAAATTTTATCTGGTAGCTACAGGATGTTAAGTCAGACACACAGCTGGACTAGTTATGGCTAACAAGGAGGGTATAGATAGCCCTAGATAGATTTTAATGAGCTTGTCCCCATCCCCACCTCTTCATAATCACTGAGTTGGTTATACAGCCTTGCTGTTTCGATACATGTGGATTGATGCAAGGACTTGTATTCACATTTTATGCCAAAGGAAATCAGACACGCATATGATTAAAATCAGGTGTATCATGGGAAATGACATACACAAGTAAGACAAATTTACATACCTAATCCCATCAATCAAAACACACAATCACTATACCCCTTCTCCTGGATCTCTAAAAAGGAAGCCCCAGATAACACCCCATGCCCCGACCCCCCACCAGGATCCTGACTCAAGAAGCCCTCTGGTCTGTGCAGCTTCTCTGCTCTGCTCATCCCTTCGCTTCTAGATAAAACTCCCCTGCTGTGTTGTAATCTGCACTTCTCCAGTTCTTTATCAAGACTCCAAGATCCTGAAACACCTGGTCCAGACAGTGACCCCTGGAGCAACCTCAGTATGGAAATTCTCCCCTTTCATCCTGCGCCCAGAGCCAATTCAATTCCCCTGGGGGTTCCACTTGGACTCTCTCCCTGGATTACTGAAGCCAGGCACCAAGAGAACTCCCGTTAGTACTGCAACCCTGCCCCCAACACGTTTCATGTTTACTTTTGTAGCAGGCATCACATGGAGATTGCTACATGACTCCCTACCCAAGAGCATGCATGCTCCCTGAAGCAGAAGTGTGCTTGGCCTCCCAGCTCCATCCTCAGCTACCAGTCAAGGGACTGGTACCCAGAATTCATTGAAAGACTGGGCTAGTCCACACCACCCCACTGCAAGCAGCTGGAAAATCTTCCCAGGCTATTGGTGGACCAGAAGAGGAACTGTGTGGCTGGCAGAATGTCGATGCCAAGGGAAAGGAAGAGCTTGTGTATCTTATGTGAAACTCTGGACTGTGCTTTGCAGCTCTGTTTATGAGATATGTAGCTCTCCAGGCCCCTCCCAGCTCTTGTAATCTAAATACATATTTTAACCAGATCCTCTAAGTACACACTTGAGAACGTATGGAAGTGTGACGGTATGGTCTCAATGATTGTGTGTCCACATCGATCCCCAAGGTGATGGTATTGCACTATGATTAGGTCATGAGGGTGGAGCCTAAGAGATAGGCCCCTCCCCTCTGCTAATGAGAAGCTAGGCCTTATCACATTCCAGAGTTGTTGTTGCCTTGAACTTGAATATTCATATCTAGAATTGTGGGACATAACTTTCTGTTGTTTATCAGCCATTCAGGGTTGGGTATTTGGTTATAATAACTTTAAGTAGGTCAGGACAAATGGTGATGGGAACAGCCAACAACTCGTAGAGGCTGCTTTGAATGCTCTTTTTAGTATTTTTAAATTTTTAAATTCTTCTTCCTCTCTCCATCTCTCATTCTTCTACTGTCCCACGTCTCTTACCACCCTCTCTCTGAGCTCTCTCTGGCTATCTCCACTGTTCTCTCTCACTCTCCTGTTTTCCTAGCACTGACCATGTCCAGTCTTGCCAGCCATGTTGAGTCTCCCTTTTCCTCTCTTTGCTCTGGACTCTTCCAGATGCCTTTGGATACAACTTCTTTCTTTTAGTTACAATGTGAACCTTTTCCTTAACTGTATCACGGAGCAGTCACGCTGGCAGTTTCTTTACTGCACCCCCTCACCTACAGTAAGCAGCATGTATGTCTCTCGCCTTTGAAATGTGCCACAGAACCAGGCCTCTCTCCACTTATCCTGTAGTTAATTATTTAAATGTAATCCATTAGTGGTTCTATATTTAATTTTAAAAAAACATTGAATGAATTATTAGTCTGTTAATAAATAATAAAGTTTAACAGCTGTTAATGAGCATTCAAAGTGGATAATTTACTGCATTCCGTGACACAATACCAATATTTACTCGTGAAGGAGAAAAGTTGTACCTGCTAGAAACTTTCCACTTTTGACCCAGTTCTCATTCCTGTGAGCAAACAAGAAGTAATTAGCCTCTGATGCGGCAGTGACAAGAGGAGACTGGAGAGCAGAGTGTCCTTATTTGCTGGGATCACATCCTGTTGTTCTCCTCTGCTTTTGTGCCTGCCCTTGCTCAGGGTTCCCTGCCCCTCCCTCTTGGAGAGAGCAGCCCCTGGGGGTGGCCCCTGGAAAAGCAGTGTCATAGGGAAACTTTAACTGTCAACTTGACACAGTCACTTGAGAGTGGAGACACAACTGAGTTGGATTGACCTGTCTTTGGGGGGTTGTCTCAGGTGTTAGTTGATTCAGAAGGGCTCGGTACACTGGGTGGCACTATTCCCTAGGCAGGTGGGCCTGGGTTTTATAAGAACTCTGGCTGAGTATGAGCTTGAGCCAGTCAGAGGGCAGCTTTCCTCAATGGTTTCTGCTTCAAGTTCACCCTTGTGTTCCTCACCTTAGTTCCCTCACTGATGGACTACCATCTGCAACTCTTTCCTTTCCCCAGTTTCTTTCTCTCAGAATGTTTTATCATATTAACAGAATGTAATTGGAACAGAAGGTCGGGGTAAAGTCCTCATGGGCAGGCTAGCCTGGAGGACACTCCACAGCTGACACGTAGAGACAGACCCTGACTCCACGAGGCGGGAGGTGAGAACCAGCTCCCAAAGCTTTTCCTCTGACTTCCACATGTGCCCATTTCCCATCCCAATAAGATGCATAAATAGAACGAATAAGAAAGAACAAATAACAGCACATGGCCCTACCTTGCTGGTCCCCCTCTGTTCCTGGAGACATTGTTAATGGAGCCTCCTGTAAAAAGTAAGAGAGCCACACACTGAAAAGAAGGCAGCCCTGAAAGCAGTTACCTTTCCTAGAAAGGGAGTATAAAAGGCATGAATGAAAATGTTTGATTGTGTGATTTGAACGTTAAATTTCACGGCTGTACCCTGGCTGCTTTGTTACACAGATTGCTATCTGCTGAGAGTGACCCTCTCGCCTTTTCCACTTGTGTGTGATTTCCAAGAGCCCCTAGAACCACGTCTTAGAACTCACACAGAAAGATGCATGTCTATCCTCCATTCGTGGCATTTGCTGCAGCACAGGTTGTACATACTACATGCACATCTGGATGGAGACATACATGTCACAGTGCAGTTGGTCAGCTACTCAGCTATCATTCAGGTCTCTACTGTGTGGGGTGTGGGCGTAAGAAGTCTGGTAAGAGAAAGCCACTCTAAAGAGACACTTGTGTCTCTCAATCTCACTATCAGACTGTTGAAATAATGGACTCCAAAGAAACGGTCACTTCTCCAGGAATCTCATGCTGGAAGAAAGGAAAGTTCAGCTAGATGTTGAACATGTCTACCATAAGATTTCACACAGTTCCAACAATGTATCAGACCACTTTACAGGATGAGACCAAAGACCAGACAATGAAGGGTCAACAGTGGGTGGGAGCATGAGGTGATTGGTCACAACTGCACCCAGTCAGGAAAGAGGGAGAGATGAATGCCAGTGCCCAGCTCACTGTCTCTCTCATATTCAATCCAGGACCCTGGCCCACGAGATTGTACCACCTTCGTTTAGTGTGCATCTTGCCCACCTCAATCAACTCTATCTAGAACTCCATGGTGCCCAGAGCTTATCCTTTCCATGATTTTAGATTCTGTCAAGCTACAACTGATGTTAGCAGTCACAGAGACAGCCCAGTGAAACCCTCAACTTCTGGCTGAGAGGCAGAACGTATTTCTAGCTTAAACATCTCACTGAGAGTCTGCACTCTGGCCTCCCCAGGCCTGCCATTACCCATCCTCACTCCTCGTTCACACAGGCTCACTCTTTGGCTTGATTCATCCTCCTGGTATCTCCTTACCCTCTTTCCTTATCTCTAATGTGAAGAGGCCAGGCAGAAGCAGAAGCAGAAGCAGCCCTGGGCCCTGTGGACTGCTGACCTGCACACTGAGGAGGAAGCCTCAGGTCTCATGCAGGGGGAGGGGGAAGAGTTGATGGCATGACTCAGAAAAACGGGTGGAAACGGGTGGCAAGAGGGACATGGAAGAAAAGCCTGAGGTCAACAGAAAACCTTTGCTAGAAGATATGAGGAGGAGGCTCTGGATGCTGCTGGAGGGTCTCTGATGCAAAGAGGGATGGATGATCTTACCTGTCCTCCTTCCAGGAGTCCCAGCATCTCTTCTATTTCAAGACCAGTCATACCTGTTTGTACTGATTTCCTTGTATGATAGAGAACACAAATACACACATACACACACACACACACACACACACACACACACACATATACAGACATACAAACACATATATGTTAGTGGTCTATAAATTTAAGTTTGCTTTTCTCACTCATAACAATGACAATCTATTCATGAGGCTCTCTGTGTCCTCCCATGTCTGTAATTTCTTTCTACATTCATAGATCCTTCCCATATCCAAGTCTCTGCTCATTTTTCTGTCTTCAAGGTTGGTTACCTCATAACCTGGGATGGCTACCTATTTCTCTTTGCTTTCCAATCATCTGATATTCCAGACAGAGAGTAGAAAAAAAAACAGGAATGGTAAAAAGGGTGCCCATTATTTGAGAGACTTTCTTCCATGTCTCATTATTAGGGACACCCATTGATTCCCTCGAGTATTCTTTTGGCAACCCCTGCCTACTGCAAGGAAGGTTGAGAAGTATTTATTTGTCTCTTGGTGACAGTAGTGGATTCGCCTCTGAATCATCTGGGACATATGGAACACTGGACATGTCGTGCTAACTCTCTGTCCCCATACAAAGGCATAGACTGCTTCCACTAGTCCCAGGCCCACTGGCTCTTGTGGAGGATGGCAGAGAACGGGGCTCTCACGGAAGCTCCAGAGATCAGAGAAAAGGAACAGATCTCTGTTCACAGGCTTCCAGTTTCCAGTTGGCATTGCTCTGAGGATGGGAGTGGGTAGCAGGAGTGAAGGATTTAGACCTAGACCAAGGTGGGTCCATTTTTAGGCAGTCTCCCTCTGCATGATCTCCGTGACATCTGTACACGAGTGCTCCGGTTCCCGGACATGTTTCCCTGGCTCCTTTTTACATAATGAGGCTGCTAATGTGTTGCATAAAGCCACAGGGAAGAGGAATGGAGGGCATTAATATAAAATGTGTAATAAAATGCTTGGCGCGCATGGGCAAGCAGATTGAGTAGCAGTTTATTATTGTTCTATGGGAGTAAGCATTTGTGCACATGTGCGCTATGAACACGTGTGTGCATGTGTGTGTAGGTTTGCTTATAACTAGATGGTAGGCAAAGCAGGAGGGATTCTGGGTGGCTGTGTGTGCATCTGGGGCTCTGGTTCTCCTGCCCTGTGCTCAGTTCTATTCTTTCAGAGGACAGAAGAGGACAGTGACAGGGCAGGGCAGGGCCGTGACAGGTCCAGCTGTCACAGAATTGAACTTCTATGGGAGGTGCTTTAACACTGAAAATTCCATGGTCCAATTTGGAGGGCAACAAGCAGAGGAGAGAGAGAAAGAGGCTGGGTTGCCAAGCAACCACCCATTAACAGAAAATTAGTCGCTCATCTCCGAATGTCCTGTCCCATTTTCATTCCGCCTCTCTTCTCCTCCTGCCAAACAGAAACACATACAGAGCCACAGCTCAGGGCTGCCAGGAAGCATCTAGATAGAGGACTCACATGCTGGGCATGTACTAGCCTGAGCAGGTAGCCAGGGTACCTCCTTCTGGCTCCCCATCCTCTGACTACCTCCCACTGCCCACTGTGTTTCAGACAGACCTTCATCCTGCATCCCAGTCACCTGTGCATGTCTATGTTCACCTATGTTCCTTGTCTTGCCATCTCCTGTCTCCTAGCCATGCCCACTGGAACATCTGCAGGGGCAGTTTTTCCCTTCCACTGACAACTCCCTACAAATAATGATGACCACCCTTGAGGACGAACCATTGCTGACCTATCAAACCAACTCTGTCAAAATCCCAGTCTCCTCCTCGACCCTGCCCTGTGTATATGTGTGTACGTGTGCATGTGTGTACATGTGTGTTCATGGATGTGTGTGTGTGTGTGTAGGCTGAGGTGTCTTCCTCAATCATTCTTCACCATATGTTTTTAAAACAGAATCTTCCACCAGACATGAAGTTAGCTGATCTGGCTAGACTGATCTGGCCCCAGGGTCTTCTTGTCTGTCTGCCAGTGTTAGGGTCATAGGCACCCATGTCTGTGGACAAGGTTTCTGTTTACTTGTTTGCGTGTTACGTGGATGCTGAAGGTCCTAACTCAGATCCTCATGCTTGTGCAGTAAGGACTGTTGGGCCCTAGCCATCGCCAGAACCCAATCCTGATTTCTGTCTAGGTTTCCATGTTTCCGGAGCTGACAGGATTAATATCACCTCCAACCCACTAGGAGAAATGGAAGGTGGAACAGACCTGGATGGGAGGCTCAGGCTTGGGGCTTCTTTTTAAACCTTGGATCCACAGAGAAAGGTGGCCCTACTAGATCACCTCATCCCTCCCCACAAGGTCTCCTTTTCTAGATGTGTCTATCCTGACAGAGTGGCAATTGGGGTCCTTAGAGATATGAACATGTCTGTGGAGAAAGCTGTCTCCCTGGGGTCACACTCCCTCACCTGAGAAAGACTTCCAGAAAGATGACTACAAATCCCGCAGACACCTTTAGACTGTCCTCTCCTTGTGTGTCTACTGATGTCTACTGGGGGAGCTGTACTCACTGGACCAGTTGTTAGGCTAGGTAGATACGGTGCTAGGTTTGTTTGATATCCTCCTCCTGGAGGTGGCCATGGTCTGGAAAGAAGCTAATGTATATGTACCAAGTGCCCAGTGGGATCCTGAAAAGAGCGTTAGAGACCCAAGCAGTTCACTGTATAACTGGGGTTGGGAGAAAAAAAAATCAGAAAGTGGGTGACATTGTAACAGGGCTTTGGAGTATGAATAGAAGTTTGCTGGAGAGAAAAGTTGGGGAAAGTATGGGGGAGAGGGCATTCTAAACAGAAGTGATGCCCTGGATGTGGGGGTTGAGTAATTCTAACAAAACAAAAGCCACCCCCATGTGGAGGTTAATCTCTGAAGATCACAAAGCTAGGAGCAGGGGCTTGCCCCTCAGCCATCTGCACATATTTAGACAAGTTACTTCCTCTCGGTGCTTGCAGGTTCTCATCTGTGGAACGGCGGCTTGGGCAGTCTTGAAGCTGTCCTCAGACTGACAATGCCTGGTGCTGTGTTCACGGAGCATTCATTAGAAGAAAGGGAGCGGAGGCTGGCCTGTGGGTTTGCTGCAGGGAGGCCAGAGGAGAGCTAGGTCTGCCATCTACAAGGCTCCTCCGCCCTCTCTCCCTCTTACCTCCAGGCTGGGCAGCATGGACTACTCCATGCATGACTGTGACCTTTGGAGAAGAGTGTCCCTTTCCAAAGATTTAAGCACATTTAAAACCGATCTGTGTGGCTTTTAAACAGGGACCAGCAGCAGTCTTGGAGAGGAAGAATGACTGGGAAGGATCATGGAGACCAACAGGTAGTTGGGAGGCTTGAGTGCTCCCTGCGGCAGACAGGGCTGTCCAGCCAGAGCCACAGCAGCTGCCCTGCTGGAGAGAGGTCTGCTGAAGCTGCTGGCCTCCAGCCTTTCTGGGCAGCTCAGGGATGCTTCTTGCATCTTTATATCCCACAGATGCATCCTTTCTCTGTCTCCAAGCAAGCCCAAGAAGATAGGATGCAGTCCTTTGACAGGTAAACAATGTGGGAAGCTTGCCAGGTTCTCTGGGAACAGAGAGGTAGCCTCTAGGGAGACAGGCCCCGGTCTTGAGCCATAGAGCCAGAGGAATGCTCGGAGGCTGTCACGGGGACCTTTGGGTCTGCTGTCTGTGACCTGGCCACACAATGGCTTACAAAGCCCATTGACCTCCCAGTTTCTCACAGCCATGACTTTCAGTGTCCTTCAAGGTGCCCAGAAAGACTTACAGTTTCAAAGTCACAGGGACAGATAGTGGAGAGTGACCCCCTGACCCATCCCTGAGGGTGGTCACTGCTTGCTGGCCTGAGGCTTTGAATCTTCAAAGCCTTTTCTTTAATGTGAAAGAAATGTAATTTATTTGTCAAATCAAAAGCTCCTTAGCTGTGCAGCTTGCTCAGCACCAACTCCCTCGCCTGGGGCAGAGCTGGCTGAGGATGGCTTCCAGGCTCTGCTTACGCATGCCTAATTAGGTTTATATGTACTGAGTGCGAGGCTGTTCATTTACACAGGGCCCTGCGTGCAAGTGTGCTCCCTTGTCAAACAAATCTGTCTGCAGCATACACACATACACATGTTATATGTTTGACCTGCAGCCATATGTGCACACTCTGCTAGGCGATCCTAGGTGAAGTGCATTGATGTGAGCATCTTCAGAGATGCCGGGACGGGATAGGCAGAAGGGATGCATAGAGAGCCAGGGCAAGCATCATTTACAATGGAGGTTAGGGCTTAGGAATGGAGTCAGAAGAACCTCATGCCTGCCAGGATCTCATCTTACCAGTGTTTCCTGGGATATCAAGATACCATGCCCTCATTCTGTGCTAAGGATCTCGCTTCTGAGCCTCCTGGCCCCTCTGCCATTTCATGATCCTCCATCTGAGTAGCAGCTGCTAGGCTAACTGGCTGGGGCAGGAGGAATAAGGTATGGATATTGGATGCCTTGGGCACTCTGGGCAACGAGAGGTATTGGGAATGACTGCCCAACCATTGGTTCTATGAAGGAAGAGAGGTGCAAATTGTGCCAGAGTGTGCTCCTGGAACCTAACCCCAAGACCTAACTCTCACCCCAATAGATTTGCAGGCTGCATCTGAAGGCTCACCTTGGCTGGAGGACCAGATGATGCAGAGCACGGGATAGAGGTAAACTTAAACATCAGGGCCAGGTCTCAGTCCCCAGAGGAACCTGTATTCCATTCCACAAGACTCTTGGGAAATAAATACTTACTGCTGGGTGGGAAGCTTGGGCGACTATGGTCTGGCAGCAGAGCAATGGAGACCATAGGCTGATGGACCTGGAGGAGTATTATATAGAAGAGGGGGAGGTGTGCTGAATTCAGAAAGGAAGCCATGAAGAGAACAGCTTTCCGCAGAAGCTGCCGCAGGAGGCAACCGAGAATGGCTCTGCAAGTAAAGGTACTCGCCCAGCAAGTCTGGAAACTACAGTAGAGACGCCGAGCTCAGGCAGACCAACTCTATGACATTGTCCTCTGACCTTCACATATGAGCCTGTGGCGTGCACCTCCTGTGACTCAGGCATGGTGGCATGTACCTGTAAGTGTAGCCTTGAAGGCAGTAGGATTACAGCCAGTTCTTCGTCTGCCTGAGCAACAAAGCAAGAACTTGTTTTCAAAATAAAATAATGAAATAAAAATTAAAACAAAGTAAAAGAGTCCCAAAGCTAGCGTGGCTGAGGCCTAGGCATGTCCAGCCTCTGGGAGCCTCTCCAGGCTCAGCCTTTCCCAGTCCTTCCTCTCTCTGGTCAGTCTAGGTCCTCTCCAGCCCAGCCCAGCTGGCTAGCTCTCCCATGGTTCCTGAAGTCTGAG
>JADRCD010141567.1:5653-18729 GCA_019843815.1 Montemys delectorum | reverse complement strand
ACACACACACACACACACACACACACACACACACACTCACGTGCACCTGTGTTTCTGTGTGATCACAGCAAAGCCTCTTTCTGCTCCTTCCCGAAGGCTAAGCTACTGCTAAGTGCTTCCTGCTGGTTGGCTTAGCTTCCCTTTCTGGGGACCCTAGCATTGAACTTCCGGGGATTGTTAAAAACAGCCTGTAATTAATATTCTGGGCTTGTAGCTACCTCAGGGCTCTGGGAGCCGGAGACACTCTGGTCGGCCCCTCCCTGTCCGCTCTCTCAGCATCTCTACCTTTCAGTGCCTGTCTGCTCTCTTGTCCGTTATCTCCACCCCATCCTTTCCGATCTCAGGCTTGGTGTCTCCTGGCTGCTCCTCTAGCTGCAGCTGCCTCTGAGGCCTTCATTGTTCTGTGTTTTTATGCTGCTGCCTGTCTCTCCTCTGGAGTTAGCCTGCCTCTTTCTCTCCAAGCACTCTGATCTTCCTTCCACTGGCTCCTTTGGTTGTCTGTCTTCCTCACCCTCTGTCAACCCCTCTCCTTCCCTCTCCCTCTCTGTGCTTCACCCTATCCCTCCTTGCTGATGGTAAAGTACAAATAAATGAAAAAAGGCCGAGCTTGTGTGCCTAGCTGTATAAAGGAACCCTGAAACCTCAGGGGCCTGGCTGCGGGGGATTGTGTGGAACAAAAGATCCCTAATTACTGCTTCGCAGAGTTAGGCCTTCAGCTGGTGTGTGTGTGTGTGTGTGTGTGTGTGTGTGTGTGTGTGTGTGTGTGTGTGAGAGAGAGAGAGAGAGAGAGAGAGAGAGAGAGAGAGAGAGAGAGAGAGAGAGCAGAGACAGAGAGACAGGCATAGAATCTAGGAGCCAGGGTATCTAGGCTATGACCAGGGCTAAGGACACCAGCTATTTTCTCCTCTGTGGATTGCCCATGGATTGCTTCACCTGTGGTCTCATTTTATTCCAGGTTCTGAATTGCTTGTCCAGCCAGCTCTCTCTATAGGCCAATTCCAAATGAGGTCCTCCCCTTCCCAAGGCAGAAGCCCCAGTCCCAGCCCATAGTTCTCCAACCCACAGGTTTGTCATGGACAGGGGTCAATGAGATTATTCTTACAGTCCTGAGAGGAATCCTACATTTTCTTCGTATCTCAGCTGGGATGTGTCTCTCAGGAAGGAATCTAGCCCTTTCTATTAAGGCCCTGTACTTCTCCTCCAATGAATCATGAGTTGACATGGTCCAGGGTATGAAAGGGATTCTCCAAATAGAAATGCTCCATTATATGTTTATAAAGACTACTCCATGAGGTATCTGGAGTGATGGTAGATTTTATGAACCAGCTTGACTGAGCTAAGGGACACCCAGATGGCTGGTTAAATGCCTTGGATGTGTCTTGGAGAGAGTGGTGTCTGCATGGTTAAGGCTGGTAGAGAAGTTCCGCTCTTGAGATGAGGGGGCTCAGTGGAGAAGAGCACTTGCTGTTCTTGCAGAAGGTCAGGGTTCAGTTCGCAGCATTCATTCAAGGTGGGTCACAACTGCATCTAACTCCAGCTCTAGTGGATTAAATGCCCATTGTGGCCCGCATAGGCTTCATCACACACACACACACACACACACACACACACACACACACACACACTTAAATTAAGTCTTAAGAAAAAGAGAAAAGACTATTCCCTCAGCAATGAGAGCAAGCTTCAGCAAGTCCACAGAAGCCTTGGGTAAGGCAAGTGGTCACAAACCAGGGAGAGCTCGTTCTTACCAATAGCTGGATCCTATCTTCTCTTGCACTCAGCTGTCATGGCTCCTCATTCTTGGGCCTCAGGACACAGACAGGACCATGGTATCCTCATCTTCCTTAGCCTTCAGACTAGAGTGGAAAGATACTAGTCTCCCTGGGCCTTTTGGCCACCATAATCATGTGACCCAATACCCACTATAAATCTAAATCTAATTTTCTAGATAATCAATATCTATATCATTCATGACACTTCTATCTATATCATTGATAGCTGTATCATTTATAGCACTGATATCTATGTCATCAACATCATTAATATCTATATCTTCTCTCTTTTATGATATCTATATCATCTATTGTAGGCTTAGGGCTCTTTGTAAACCAACTTTAATAAGGGTTTTCAAATGCTTTGATTCCCCCCTTTAGCCCATTGTTCAAAGGTAGGGGAGAAAAGATGGTAAATAGGATAGGGGAAGTTGGACCTGTTTAGAAGTAGTTCCTTGGAGTGATTCCAATCTCTACATGTCAGGATATCAGTAGTCCCAGTTCAATAGTGTCAGGATCTCAACAGTCCAATTCAAAAGTGTCGCCAGACACAAACCAGCAATGGAGGCAAGATCCAGCAGAAACCACCAAGCTTCCACCGAATCTGCATGAGTCAGCAGAAGTGACTAAGGACCAGTCTGAACTCCAGGACTTCTCTGCCATGCCTCTCTCAACGAGGTAAAGATCAGCAAAGACTTGACCAACAAAGTGTTACAGAGCCAGCTAGGCAAGTGGCTGCCACTGTCTGTTGAGTCATACTTATACTCTCCGAACACCATGTGTCCTCACACAAGTCTTGCCTCAGCAAAACATCACATGACTCTGCATCACATGATACAACCAGAAATACCCACTTCAATCTATATGTCTATATGCACTGTTTATATCAATCCTAGCTATGTTTGTGTAATCTGTCCCAATAACATCTATACTATCTCTCTATCTATATCATTTATATATCTAGGTCTTCCACATCATCTATTTCCATCATCTAGATCTAGATCATATTTATACCATCTTTATCTGTGTCATCTATTTCACCAAACCTACTTCTATACCATCTTTATCATAAGCATCTTTATCATTCATAGAACTAATATATATCATTGACATCATATATCTGTATCATCCGTATCTTCTATATCATCTACAGCATCTATATCTACATTGTTGATATCATCTATAACTATGTACATACAACCTGTACCAATAACAACCATACCATCTCTAGTTTATATCGTCCATATCAGCTGCCTTCTGCATCATCTATACCTAGGTCATCTATGTCTCTGTCACTGACTTTATCTATATCTTCATCTACACATCTTCTGCATCATCTATATCATCTCTATCCATCTACACCTGGCTCCTGCTTCAGGTTCTCTGGAGAATCCTCACTAATATACTACCATAGAGCTTAGAATTAGAAGTCCAGAGATCTAATACATCTTCCCCTATTTAATAGTTTTGTGACTTTAGGCAAGTTATTTAATCTCTCGGAAGCTCAGTTTCTCTACCTATAAAACATGGGCTTAAAAATATCTAGCTTACCGGCAGCTTCCACAGGGCTCTCGTCTTTAGGAACATGTTTACAAGTGATGTTGGAACGAATAGCTTGTCTTGGACATCAGTACCATGTCTGAGTTTATCCAGGAGACTGGAGTGAATTCCAGCAGTCCATGGTGGCCCACTTATGCCACATTGTGCATGGAGTGCAGAATGGGGCGGTCTCCAGGCGAGAGCGGAGGCTTTGCACTGTGCTGCTGCCTGTAGGTCGCTGGGATGGATCTGAGGTATGACAATGGTTACTATCCTGGTCATTCTCCTGGTTCCTTCTCTATCCTGGCTCCTATTCCAGGCCGCTGCTAGTGTACTCAGTGTCTCCAAAGGGGAACTACTTGAGTCTGTATCCTTGCTCTAAGGCTTGCTTCTGCAGAACTCAGGCAGAGAGAGCAAGGCACTGCCAAGACTTTGTGTCTCAGGATCAGGAGCCCTGAGCTCATTTTCCAACATGACTCGGCTAACACTCTTTCCTTCAAGCTAATTCCTGCTCCGTGAAATGGTACAGTTGAAATTTCCTTTCATTTCCACTCCTAGGGCTGGGTGATGTTGACATCAAATGAGATAACTCAGGAGAATGAATAAAAAGGCAGACCGTAGTGGCACGTGGATATCTCACATCCCATTATCCTTACCCATTGGTCTTGTCCATTCAGCTCTTGCTTCAAAAGGCAGTTTGGGGAGGGAATGCCTCCCAGGTCATCCCTAGCACGGATTCTTTGGGGGCAGTCTGCCAGCCCCTTTCACATCACGCTGGTGCCTTTCCCTTTCCCTTTGGGACACCGAGGGCTTCTGCCTTTTTTTCACCTCTTGCTCCCATTGTGAAACTATTTTGAAAGCTCTCTTATCACTGGTGTTGGGGCTGCTCCGGAGGGGCTTCCCAGCTGCTCTTCTCAGGACTTCAAGTGGATAGCACCTTTTTTTTTCTGGTAATAAATAATAAATAATAAAATACAAATATATGACATAAATTATATACATTTAGCGAACATCCTTCTCTTTACAAGACTTCTCCCTTTCTGCATTTTAGTCATTCAGAGATTTTTTTTTTCTTCCTTTCCTGAAGCTCAGCTTTTTGATCCGTGGCACACATTTTTTTTTCTGGCTTTCAATAAGGATTTTCTTTCTTTCTTTTTCAACAGTCTATAGACTTCTTATGCTTTCAAAATGTTTTTTTTTTTAACCTTTCTTTAACATTCCTCCTGATCTTTCCCCCTTTAACACAAGCTCTTGTTTTCTCCATTTCTGTCTTTAAGAAGTAAGCAGTCATAAAATGAGTATTTTTGACTTTCCCACCAGGGTGTCCAACTTTAAGATCTGAAATCTAAAGAAATCTGGGCTTGGTCCACAGATGTATTCTGCCCAGCCCCAGACTCTTGTTTTCAAAGGCACTTGGCCTCCTTCCTGGCACAGGACACAGCAAGTCCGGAGTCTGTGGCTGCCATACCTATCTCTGTCACCACTGGGGATTCACTGCACGGCGTCACTTTATCACTTGCACCAGCTGTCTGCCCTGGCTGTACCTTGCCCTTAATTAATTACACCCTCTGCCATAAAGAGCCATCTCTCTCCTGACTACAGCCTTCAAGGCCTGTCAGATGAAGATGCAAAACACTTTCATCTCTCCGGACTCCTCCGGTCTCTCTGTGCCATTTTCTTCTCTTGGCCAACCTCGGGTACCTTTGTGTGTCTGCCTGTGCTCCTGGTCCAGAGCCATCTTTAGGGCATTTGAGGTCCAAGAATCAGGCTGGGATATGGTGGGGAGGTTGGGGGTCTTAGGATTCTTTAGAGGCCAGTATTCAAAAATGCTCCAGGGCAAGGCACTAGGAAGATAGTGACACATAAGCTCAGCACCTTGCACACAGCCAGCATTGCATGTGGGGTGTGTGTACCCAGGCCAGGGCTGCACTGCATATCCAGACCCTGGCTCCATAGCACTCATTCTCCCGCCCCTTCCTCTGACCAGTCTGTCTCTCTGCTTCACTTCTTCTTGGACACAGGGCAGTATAGAAAGCCTGTCTGAGAGAGGGCTATATAGGTTTGGATTGGAGAGGGGATGGAACTATGTCATGGATTCTACCACCTCCCCCCCCCCCCCACCATGAGAGGCTGAGCTTCTCCCATAGATGTGTTCTGACCAGCTCCATGCCCTGTTTTCAAAGACACCCAACCCATTTTCTGGCACTGAATACATACGTGTGTACATGTGTATTTCAGGGAGGTAAGGTATGCCCTGGCTTGTACAGTGCCAGTTTTCTCCCTCTATAGAGACTGAAAAATAAACGAGATGCATCGGCCAGAGGAAGAGGTAGCCTTTCCTCCAGGTAGGATGGCAACAATGTATCCATGGACTCCTCCCCACACCCTAAGAGAAGGCTCAGGGCCAGCGGGGAGGAGAAAGGGCTTCGTTGGGAAGGTTGGTTGAGGCAGGGGAGAATATGGCAGCAGGCACATCTGCTTTTCAGGTTGCAATCAAGGATTCCCCAAACAAGAGGTTCCCCCTGCACAGACGCATGCAGGCAGGCTCAAGGGACCGCAACCTCTGCTTCTCCATCTGCCTCCTGAAACCCATGTGTGCAATGTGGCTGAAGTTCCTCAGAAACAAAACAAAGGCCGCCTGTCCTTTGGGACATAGTCGTTGGTAATGTAACCTGGGCCTTTGCAGGATCTTATCTGCTATATGGCTATATTGACCATCGGGAAACCTGAACCTCAGGGTACTGCTCAGACCAGTGGTGATTTGGGCTTCAAAGTCCCCTGAGTTCTGACTGCGAATGAGGCCACGTTGGGAAGCAACTGTAGCCTCTGTCTGCTCCCTTCCCAATCCCCTAGCCTTCACATCCAGGGGCTCCTCTTGGGTGCACAAGAGCTCTGCCTGGCGTCTCCAGCACGTGCTTAAGAAATCAAATGGGGGAAGGATTTGAAAGTCAGAAAAAGCAGTTTCCAGGGGGATGAGAAGCTGGACCCAAGTGGCTCAGCAGAGCCATACTTCACAGAGGCTATGTGCTCACCATCCCGGTTCAGGGCTTCGTGGCTTTGTCTGTTAGAAGCTCCATTCATTCATTCGTTCATTCGTTCATTCACTCATTCATTCATTTGCTCAGCTTCTCATTCACCCCTTGGTCTGCCTACTTACTTATCCAACAGACAGTGGACACCTGCCATATGCTACACACCCCGTTGAAGAGGAGACAGATCGTTTAGGGTCCAGAGGGTCTGATTTTTAGAAGACAGCCACTCCTTCTGAGGCCATGTGCTTGCTGCTAGGGCTTCTGCTAAGAGAATTATGGGTGTGGCCGGTGAGGCAGTTTAGATGGGGGCTGTGCCAGGGGCTGCCTGGGCTTTAAGGTCCTGGGATGCCGAGCTTGCCTTCAGTCCTCTTCACAGAGCCTATTGGTCACCTCCATAGATCCTGGCATGAGAGCTTTATAGGTATGGTGGCACACTCAGGCCTAGGATGAACGCATGTGACAACCTGGGACAGACTGTCCAATCATGATTCTGATGTCCTCAGTGGGCAAACAGGGAGACAGCCATAACCCAGCCTATTCAGAACACACACATGCCCACATGCCCACACATATGCACATGCACACACAGGGACTTATGCAGATGCCCAGATAAAGCATAGTTGGTCACATTCACAAGCACATGAATACACACATTTACACAATGCATACATAGTTCATACGGAAAAACACAATCATATATTTGAGCGTGCGCATGTACTGCCTTAGCTTGCTTCCTGTTGCTATGATAAATACCATGACCAAAAGCAACTTGAGGAGGAAACTGTTTATTTAAGCTTATAGTTCATGTCCACTATGGAGGACGTAAGTTTTAGGAGTCAAGGCAGGAGCCTGGAGGCAGAAACTGAATCAGAGGCCACAGTGGAACGCAGCTTACTGGCTTGGTCTCCATGGCTTGCTCAGCCTGTTTTCTTATACATCCTAGGACCACCAGCCCAGGGGTGCTACCATGCATAGTGGGCTGAGCCCTCCCACATGGATCATCAATTTAAAAAGATGCTCCATAGATATGTTCGCAGGCCAATCTAAAGAAGGCAGTTCTTCAACTGACACCTCTTCCCAGGTGTGTCAAACTGGCAAAGAAGATTATCTATCACACATGGTATATAATACACATAATGCATGTGTGTATACATATATATACATATATGTATATATATGTGTATATATATATACACACACACACACACATACTCACAAAGACACAGGTTCACACATAATTTACATATACAAAACATACTCACATAGCACACCCAATTCTCATCCACACATATAAACACACGCTGACAGAAACACATATACAAACATCACATATTCTTATGTAGTAACACAACCTTGGACCTTTCTGTATCTGAGAAGACAGGAGGCTTATGGGAGGGTTACTGTGAGGAGCAGGGCTCTGTGCAGCTCGCCACCCTAAAGCCTCATTGTGACCTCTTATACTGCCGATTAGCTCTATATTTCTGAGGCTCATAGCTCAGCTGACAAATGGGATAACGCGCATGGCCTTGCACTTGCGTGAGACTTAGAGGAGGAACCCAAGACTCTATGTGTGGAGTGGTCCTATGTCTCTGTTTGTGGCCAACACGTTTCCCCTCATTTCCTGGTCTGGAGATCTTCCCTCACAGTGAGGTCTGGCAGAGCCTGCCTTCTTTTAGAGACAGGGTTCTGCCAGCTGGGTGCACCTGTGGCAGATGGGGGCCTTGCAAGGCTGTCTCTAGTGGCTGCAGCTGTTTGAAGAGTTCAGTATTGGCTGTGCTGCTCAGTTGGTGCTCAGTTGCTGCTCAGCAGCCAGACAGTATCATGGTGACAGCCCAGCACCAGCCTGAAAGCCAAGGTTTGGACCATGTGTGCAGCTTCACTTTCCATGTTCATCCTCTGTGTGTGGTGGTCCCACGTGTGCATTTTAGGCTCAATAACAAAGTCTTCAGATGGCCTTTTCCTTTGTGAACCAGCCAGGCTTGGCCTCTGTGACATGCAGCTGAGAGCTCATTCTGATAGCCAGGTTCAATAAATGCTCTCTGTTGGAGGTGGCAGGCATGTGGTTTGCGATGAACTGGAGGAATCAGGATTTGGAGGAGGGGGGTGTGAGGACAGAGAGTGTATTGCATCCTTCTGGTCAGAAGTGGTCCAGTGTTACCGTACACATTATCCTTGGCCCAGACACAGGGCATCACACAGGGGACAACAGGGGAGGCTACTTCCCTGCTTCAAGCCTGGTCTGTGCCTAGAAGGTGTTGGTGCCCAGGAGAAAAGAAGAGGGAGACTGCATCAGCGGGAGGAAGCAGAGACTTCAGTTTCAGCCACATGGCTCTAAGTAGGATCCCCTCCTTGTTTGGGGATCCTGTGGGAGGATTTTCTTGCTATAGGATCAAATAGGAGCACCCCTTGCTTTAGGATTGAGTGGGAGCACTTCCTTGCTTGCTGTGGGATTGACACTAGTCACGCCCTTCCCTCCCCAGGTGGACAGACCCACAGTTGTTCCTTGATGCCGAATCTCAGAAGAGACACAGGGACAATATGGAAGCTGTTGGGTGAAGGGCTCTCAAGGAGGCGCTGGCCCTGTGTGTGTCTGCAACCATCATCTGTCTTGTATTCACAGCCCTGTGCAGGGAGTGCAGGGTTTGAGGCCATCTACAACATCCACCCTGTGCTAAGGTAGAAATCCTTTCTCTCCACGCCTAGCCAGAAACTACAGGTGCATAGTAGGGCAGGTTCTTGTCTTAGTTGGGATTTGTAACTCTGTGATAAAACAGAATGACTGAAAGCAACAAGGGAGAAAGAGTGTTTGTTTTGGCTTCTGCTTATATGGGATAGTCAACCATCAAAGAAAGTCAGAGCAGGAACTCAAGGCAGAAACCTGGGAACAAAAACTGAAGTAAAGGCCGAGGAGGGTGCTGCTTACTGACCTCCTCCTTGTGGCTTTCTCAGTCAGCTTTCTTATAGCACCCTGGACCACCAGGTCAGGAATGGCTCCAACCACAATGGGCTGGGATCTCTCTCGTTAATTATCAGTCATGAACTGTACTACAGGCCGATCTGGTGGAGGTGTTTTCAAAATAGAGATCCCTTCTTCCAAAATGACTCTAGCTTGTGTCAAGTCTAGCCAGGACAATTCTCTGGCTCGGATCCGAGTCTGAAGCATATTTACAGTGCTTGTTTTGTTTTTGATTATTTTGTGAGTGGACGTACATTTAAGGGTATATGTGAGTGTGCACATGTCACAGTGCTGGTGTGAAGGTCAGAGAACACTGTGGGAGCTGGTTCTCTCTGCCATCCTGTCAATCCTGGGGACTGAGCCCTGGGCCTCAGGCGTGGACACACGCACCTTTATCTGCTGAGCCATCTCCGCAGCCTTCAGCTTTCTTTTCCTCTCCTGTTTTCTCCCGTCTCCTCGTGTGCCATGCCTTTCCTGGGATGGATGGATGCTGTTTTTAAAACTCATCCCTTCCTGTTCAATCCCTGAACTGAGTACCACACGTCTACAGAGCAGTGTGGGCAGCAAGATCTGCAGGGAGCTGGGGAGAACGTGCTGGTGGCTTCACACCACATTCAATAGCAAATGCCAGCACCCATTTGTTAAAAGGCCTCTCTGCCTCGCTACACCACCATCCACCATCCACCATCCACCATCCACCATCCACCATCCACCATCCACCATCCACTCAGACTGTCGGGTATCAAGAGATGGCCCCTCTTTCTAGGCTGTGTTTACAATTTCTCAACCTTGCCTCTTATGAATCCCCAGCCTCTGCCCTTCACAGTGAGGCTCTTGAATGTAGAACTCTTGTCTGCAGGAGAAGTATGCTCTTCTAGCTGGAAGGACAGAACAAGTCCCACTGTAGCCCATCCACTGCACGCGTGCAGGGCAGTGCTGAAGGCATGGCACAGGCCTGGCAGTGGCCTACAGCTCACTTATGGCATCTCTTCCCACCTTCTCAGTCTGGCCTTGAAGCCAGGGGACCTTGGGGCTGTGATGTGAACCTACCTCAGCGAGATGCATTCCACTTTGAGAAAGATTTTCCTCCTACATAGAACTTGTTTTCTAGCCAAGCAGAGTGGAGTGTGTGAGAGAGAGCACACTCTCATGCCTCCATATCAATGTTAGAATCAGAGGCAGACAAATCAAAGTAAGAATGAATGAAAGATGCACACAATGCTCAGAATGGGCATAGGTGTATCAGCCTAGAGAGACATAAGTTAGAGTTACAGGCTTATTACACTTAAAGTGATAAGGGCTGGGGAGTCCAGCATGGCTGCCTGCAAACTAGAGAGGCTGAAAACCTAATAGCTCTCCAGTCTATGAAACTGGATGCCTCCAGTGGTCTCAGTCCATCACTGAATGCCTGGTAAAACATCTAAGAGTTGCTAGTATCCAACTCACACTGGAAGGCCCAAGAATGGGGAGTCTGTCCTGCAATACATGCACTCCCCCAGGAGAGAGAGGCAGGCAGTAGGTCCTGCTTTTTTTCTTGGATCTCTATCTATGCCAGTTGAAGTTATCACCTTGTTTCTTCTTCTCTCAGTTAAACCCCTCTAGGAACTCCCTCATAGACACAGGCAGAAGTGTGTCTGCTAGGTGACTCCAGACAACAAAGATCAACATCACAAAAGCCCACTGACCTCTACATAGGTAAAGGGAAACAACATACTTAATGTGCAAGGAAAATGTACATTACAACTGCTTAGAGGCCACCAGGCCAGAATGACCATGACCATGAGGATGGAGGTGGACCATACTGGATGCCCAGCAGGAAGAAGGTGACCTAATTCACATGCCTACCTCATGTGAGACTGAGTGGATGAGGTCATGGAACTTTTTAGTACAGTGTGCCTTGGGGTTTTGACGTCCACCAGAGCCTAACACCTATCAGGTATTTATCTGCTCCTCTGAAAACGTGGATTAGAATGTTCATAGATGTGCTATATTTTAAAAAAAGTATGCTCACCTTTTTAGTGTGTGTGTGTGTGTGTGTGTGTATGTGTGTGTGTGTGTGTGTGTGTGTGTGTGTATGTGTGTACCTATGCATGTGTTCACCATGGCCCATACGTAGATCACAGGACAATTTGCGGGAGTCCACTCTCCTTCTACCATATGGGTCCTAGGGATCAAAGGCAGGCCTCCAGGCTTCACACCAAGCCCCTGTACCTCCTGAGCCATCCTGCAGACTCCAAACTACTAGTTTTTACTGGCTCCAAATTGGAAATTTTATCTTTTCGGATTACAATGGACAAACCAAAGCTGGTGTGTGCACAAGGCAGGAAGCTACACAGCATTGGGAAATGCTGATAGCTGATCCCACCATCTTGGGAGAATCTCATGAACTGGATGAGCTGGGTGGAAGCGTGAGCTCATACCATTTGGCTCCACTATGTCGGTCACAGGCAAACTTGTTTAAGATGCTAGAAGACAGGATGGTTGTCCTGGGGAAGAAAGAGAGCTAGAAGATAGTGCAGAGGTTTCTGTGGTGTGATAAAGTATATTTGTATCTTCAAGAACTGTGGTTTACTATGGCACCTTCAGTTTGGGAGCTCATTGAGATTTACCGGCCTCTGTGTGATTTTTTTTTAAAAAATAATACTTCTTCACTGTGTCTTTGCATGTTGGTGTCATGGCTTATATGTGGAGGTCAGAAGACAACTTGCATGAGTTGGTTCTCCTGTATGGGGCCTGAGAATCAAACCCAGGTGGTCAGGCTTGAAGGCAGGTACCCTACCCACGGAGCCATCCTGCCAGCTCCTCTGTGGTGGTTTTCGCAAGAAACTGAAAAACTGAAAAGATGAGCTGAAGTGTAGCTCCCTGGTAGAATATGTGACCAGCACATTCAAAGGCCCTAGATGAAAAGATTCAAAGAAGGAGCTGTAGAGATTTCCTAGTCACTAAGAGCACTTGTGCTGGCAAAGGACCTTGGTTTGATAGCACACATACGGTGGCTCACAATCATCTGTAACTCCAGTTCTGGGGTATCCAACAGCTCTGGCTTCTGTGGGTACTATGTGTATGTGGGGCACATATATACTTGTAGGCAAACAGACATACTGTCATAGCCAGGATTTCTATTCCTACACAAAACATTATGACCAAGAAGCAAGCTGGGGAGGAAAGGATTTATTCAGCTTACACTTCCACATTGCTGTTCATCACCAAAGGAAGTCAGGACAGGAACTCACACAGGGCAGGAACTTGGAGGCAGGAGCTGATGCAGAAGCCATAGAGGAATTTGGCTTACTGGCTTGCTTCCCCTGGCTTGCTCAGATTGCTTTCTTATAGAACCCAGCACCACCATCGCAGGGATGGCACCACCCACAATGAGCTGGTCCCTTCTGCCTTGAGAAAATGCCTTACAGATGGATCTATCTCATGGAGGCCTTTCCTCAAGGGAGGCTCCTTTCTCTGCAATAACTCCAGCTGGGTCAAGATGACACACAAAATCAGCCAATACACATACACATAGAATAAAATAAACACAACTTAAAATGTTTATATTAGACAAAACTGCTCAGAGGAGCCTAGAATCATGGGATTGGGTGCGGTTCCTGTCTCTGCCTGTGGAGGGGTGGCCAACCCTAGAATCCAGTACCTCTATGCAACCTGAGCTCAGGCCTCTGAAGCAGCCGCAGCTCAGCATCTGGACCACCCTCATCTATAGATGGTAAGAGCCGGAGGAGAACACGGCACACATGCAAAGGGTTCTCAGAGCCCTCAACCTCACCC
>JADRCD010141559.1:0-13626 GCA_019843815.1 Montemys delectorum | reverse complement strand
AGTGATGAAAAAGATGACTTCTCACTCCTCCAGTTGCCAGTTTATAGTCACAGGATGAAAATCTTGTCTTTTTTGTGCTCTTCTAGTCTGGTTATTTTTAACATTAATTTTCATCATGAGTTCAGAATTAAGACCTATGTTCTGACATAGGGGCTATTCATGGTACCAGTGTGATAAAACAGCTGACATTAAAACAATACTAGAAAATATATGAAGGTCAGGCGACTACATACTACATCATTTCTTGCTGTTGAGTTGGAAGCACTATTGAGTCTCCTTTTATTTCTTCTTCCAAACAGTGAGCTAGCTGTATGAGGGCAGGGATAACGTCCAAGTCCTTGGAGTGACGTCACTCCCCAGTCCAACATAATCTACTCTGTCTAAGTGTCATGGAGTTTCAATATATGTATCAATATGCATCAACCACTGCTGCCTTTGCTTGTACAAGAACACTCTAGAAGGCTTGCACCCTGGAAAAATCACCTAACACATTTCTCTGACCAGATTCTTCTTCTGAGGTGGTAAATTGATCATAGTTTGAATACAGGTGTCTGTTAAATAGTGAACACCCCACAGCAGTCAAGGGAGGTAGGTATTACTTATCCTTGTTGATAAACAAAGAAAGAAAAAAATCCAAGAAGGGTTTGACCTTGAGAAGATCACTTGATGACTAGGCTATAGAGCTGGATTCAAACCAGATCTTGTTGATGCCACATTGCCCACGGTCTGGCTTTGAGGTCCCACTCTCTGTTGTGTGAGACTGTGTGATCCGTGAAAGGGACAGCGTGCTGCTCATTCATCTCTTCTTGTCATTCTCACTTCCTTCCTTGTCCAACAGCAGAAATACACTGGTAACAAAAAATGTCACACAAGTAGCAAATAAATAGTTCCATTTCGGGAAGGGCACTGCTCCTCCTCCTTGTGGCAATGATGACAGCTGGAACGAGCGATGATGTCAATTCCCCTCTTTGTGATTTCCTTTGCATTTCTTTGAAAAAAAATAGAGACAAAGCAGCACAGTGGCTCCAATCAGTCTTCTGAATACCATGAGGCTGCATACTCCCGGGAGCGTTGACACTGACAAGCGGAAATGTATGGGACGTGAATGCAATTGTCCCCCAAACACAGCAGTTTTTCAGCATTATCAATGATTTGTATTGGATTAAGTATATTTGCACCAAAAGCAAAATAAATATTGCTTTATTTAATGCCACAAAAGGTTGGGATTCAATGGCCCTTGGCCTAAGGCAACTTCTAGCTCTATTGATTGGCCAGTGTCAGAATGGCAGGCAATCTGTCATTAGCAGCCCCTGAAAAGTGCTTAGCAAGTGGGCTGTGCTCTGCTCTGCTACAGATAAATGAAGTGCCCTTTATGCCAAATAAGAAGAATCATAACACATCCACTCATCATCACACCAAGGTGTTACAGCATCTCCCTCCCATCTCTTCAGAGAGTAGCACTGTGATCAGGATGGTTGTGCTGGATAGGCTGATGTCAACTTGACACATGATAAAGTCAGCTGAGAGGAGGGAAACTCGTTTAAGAAAATGACTCTATAAGACTGGGCTGTAGGCAAGCCTGCCTACATTTTTTGTGATTAGTAATTGATGGGGAGGACCCATCCAGTCATGGTGATGCCATCCTTAGATTAGTGGTCCTGTGTTCTATAAGAAATCAGGCAGGGGAAGCCATAGGGAACAAGCCAGTAAGGAGCATATCTCCATGGCCTCTGTATCAGCTCCTGCCTCCAGGTTCCTGCCCTGTTTGAATTTCTGCTACAACTTCCTTCAGTGATGAACAGTGAGTACTGGGGAAGAGTAAGCTAAGGAAACTCTTTCCTCAGACCACCCAGATACTGCCCCACCTGGGGATCCATCCCATATAGAGTCACTAAACCCAGACACTATTGTGGATGCCAACAAGTGCTTGCTGTTAGGAGCTCAATATAACTGTCTCCTGAGAGGCTCTGCCAGTGCCGGACAAATACAGAGGTGGATACTCTCAGCCAACCATTGGACTGAGCACAAGGTCCCTAATGGAGGAGTTAGAGAAAAGGACTGAAGGAGCTGAAGGAGCTTGCAGTCCCATAGGAGGAACAACAATATGAACTAACAAGTACCCCTAGAGCTCCCAGGGACTAAACCACCAACCAAAGAATGCACATGGTGGGACTCATGGCTCCAGCTGCATATGTAACAGAGGATGACCTAGTCGATCATCAATGGGAGGAGAGGCCCTTGGTCCTGAGAAGGCTCGATGCCCCAGTGTAGGGGAATGCCAGGTGAGGGAAGTGGGAGTGGGTGGTTTGGTGAGCAGGGGGAAGGTGGATGGGATAGGGGGTTTTCAGCAGGGAAACTAGGAAAGGGGATAACATTTGAAATGTAAATAAAGAAAATATCTAATTAGAAAGAAAGAAGGAAAGAAAGAAAGAGAGAGAGAGAGAGAGGGAGGGAGGGAGGGAGGGAGGGAGGGAGGAAGGAAGGAAGGAAGGAAGGAAGGAAGGAAGGAAGGAAACCCTTTCCTCCTCAACTTGCTTTTTTGTTCATGGAGTTTCATCACAGCAATAGAAACCTCAGCTCAGACAATAGTGAAGACTTCAGAATCCTCTGAAGATGGATAAAAACCTGGCTTTCAAAACCAGAAAGATGTAGGTTTAAGTCCTAGGTTTTCCACTAAGTAGCTTTGTGACTTTGCACAAATTCATCTGTTTGTTAGAACACCTTCAAAAAGCTAGAAGGAGAGAGAATGTACTTCACTCCCATGGAGACATTGAGCTGCTAGCAGAGTCTCCACACAACTGATACTCAGAGGAACCCATAAGTAGATGCTCAGATGGCTAGGAAGTTTATCCACGGTCCAACAAGGACAATTAACAACAGTGGAACTTGAACCCAGCCCTCCAGCTCCAAAATTTAAGTTCTCTGCCTTTATTTGACTCTTTTGAAGTAGCCTTGGGAGTAGGTGAGAGGATGACAGTGAGGTCAATAGTCTTATTTTAATGCATCTTTGTTAATTCTTCAAGAATTTCCTATTCTGTATTTTGATCATATTTGTCCTGCTTCTCTTCTTAACTCCCTCCATTCCATCCTATCTCTCCACTTCAACTTCATGTCCTCTTGTCTTATACCCACCATCATGTTTGAAAATGGGGAAATTAAGTTACAAATAAGAAACTAATGTGACGATATCTGTATATGAACCGTTAAAAGGCATCCCTTCCATCCTGACAAGGTACAAACTGAAGTGTCTTTTAGGTGGACATCATACAAACATCATGACATTTTAGTAAGACTTTGAACTGGGAGTAGAGTCTCAACCTCCCTGACAAGAACCTCTGTGCAGTGAACAAACAGCTTATCCATGTGGGCCCTCACCCTCCACTGCTTAGTAGCAAAACCAGAATTCTGGCTTCTTGCCTCTGAGTTGAAGAAAGGCCCTCATTCTTCAACAGTGGCCTGTTTATCAAAGGGCTGCTCAGATATCTGGGTAAAGGGATCCTCTCCAACCCCAGGCTTTCAGGGGCCTTTTCTTTCCTACCACTTATTCCTAGTAGACAAGGAAGAGCTTTGCGAGTGGGCGTTGTAGAATGCTGTTCTCCAAGCATAACAGCATTACTGTCATCATCAGAGTGGTTGCGACTTCTTGCAAGAAACCCTCAAAATTGGATCTGTTGGTGTTTCCTCATAGAAAGAGGTCATTACACTTTTATCTGAGCTTTCATCCCCTACCTCCTGAACTACCCTCCCAGCTATATGTAGTTCCCTCCCAGCTATATGCTCCCACTGCATATGATCTCATGGCGTCAGAAGATATCAGGGTACAGACTGTACAAGGTTCTCCAGATGGAGGGTTCTTTCTTCACAGCCATGAGGAAGTCATTATCCATGATAGGATGAGATTTCTTGGTGGTTCTTCTGTTTGGATTGACCTTGATGGAATCATTACATTGATCAGTCTTCAGTGCCTTATTGGTGGAATGGGGTCTGTTTACATCTCCCCGGGCAAAGCTCATGCAAGAACATAACTCTTCTTTTCCCCTGTAGAGCATGGCTTCCAGGGGTCTCTCTCCCCCTCTCCAGTCTCCTGCTTGGAAGCAGAACATACTGGGCTCCAGGGATTTCCCAGCATTGCAACCTAACACACCCTCAGAGCTGGTCACCACCTACAAGAACTCAAAATTCTATCAGATGTTATCCATACCCTCACAGACAGGGAACCTGGAGTCAAGAGTGAAGATGGGCAAGGTCATGGGTTATATGATAATAGATTTGAAAGTTTACTTTGGAATCAAGGGGATAGTTTTCTCTCCATAAAAACATTGATAAAGGGTTTATTCTTTTTTTTTCAATCCTGAGGGGTGACATTATCTTAAGGAGCTCACTGGCCTTGAAATTGGCTAGGAATTGAATTGAAACTAGGAATTGGCTATTACAATTTCCTAGGTGAAACGGGAAAGAAGAAACATGAGAAGGAAGATATCCTTCATGTCTTCCCTATATATGAGCTGACAAGTTCCTCACCTACATGTTCTAAACACCTGGAATCCAAATATGGACATAGGAGCTGTGTTGCCTGAGAAAATATTAGCTTGTCTATTATCTTTGTGGTTAGACTTTCCCCTCCTCAGAGGGTTGCTGTGAGGATCAAATGGCACAGCCCCTATAGATGCCGAGGACAACATCTAGTTTAAGGTATGTGTTACACACCTATTAGCAGCTTTCAAGGTCTGATGTTTAGGGTGCTGTACAGTCTGGTCCTTACTTCTTACCTTGTGTCTCCAATAAGTACACCATGCAAGGTAAGGATGGGTAAGGCTCATAAGCTAATTGCAGTAAGGGGGCCCTTGATATGATGACTGATAAAATTCCCATTGAGTCTCAAGGCTTGAAAAGCTCTTGAACCTCTACTGTCCATCCAGCTGGTGCCTTTTACGTGGTACATGAACTACCCAGTGTATAGAGGTCAGAGCGTTAAAGACATGTAGAGCTCACAGGTCATTCTTCAAGGGTCTTTATTCACTTAAGTCCTCAGGGGCCAGGATCAGAGTCGTGGCTCCTAGTAAGTGTCTGGGTTTTATTCCTTGATTGCTAGTAATTTCCAGGGACCATATGCAGGAGAAATAACTCCTCTGTGTGTATCAGCTTCCTTCTCTGAAGTGAGATGGGAGATGGGGATCTCCCTCCTTGGTTTAGGACAGTTTGGGGTGGTACACCCCACTCAAACACACACTCCTCTCAATCGCAATGGTGACTCTCATTCCCTTCCTTTCCACCCCATTGCTACTCCTTCCTGTGGGATGGGATGGTCTTGTCTGATTGGCTAACTCAAATAACTGAGTCTGTTGGGCCTAGCCTCCTCAGGAGTGTTTGGCATTTTGTTTTGAGTTTGGCATTATGTCTTGAGTTTGCTTTCTTTTATGTGGTTCTGGGAATGGAACCTGGGCATGGTAGGCAAATGTTCTGCCACTAAGCTCTACCCTCAGTCCTTGGCATGTTTGTTTTTGGATATTAATATGGAGCCCTGCAGAAAAGTTCTACATTGGCCTGCTCTTCACCACATTATGCTTTCTGGAAGGTGTTTACTTTCTCCTCTACTTGTGGCTCATGGGATATTAAATTTTGGGGTAAACCAAATAGAAGCCAGTCTGCAGACAATGTCTTTCAAAATCTGCATTCATCAACAATAGAACTAGTGTGTCTATCTCTGCCTTTCTGGTTCCTCCGTTTCTTATAAATTAAGCAGTAAGATGAGAATGAAAACAGAAGCCTGTTACCTACCATCTCTTTAACTTCAGTGACATGAGACATAGCAGACACTGACAACAGCATCTGACAGCTCTGTTGGTTCAACCAATGCTCTACACTACTATCAACTCTGTTCACTGTTATTCCTTCAGAGTATGTTACTGCTCCCTTCCTCAGGCCAATGTTTACTCTTCATTCAAGACTCATCCCACATATGATGTCCTTCAGGACATCCTCCTGACTGTCCCCATCCTACATTCTCACAGGACTTAAAATGTGGGAATGTGACTTCTCAGCCCAGAATGGGCCAAGCCTACCTTACCCTCCTAGTGCTTGATAGCAAGTATGTGCTTGGTGAAGATGGAAGAAAAGAAGGAAGGAAGGAAGGAAGAAAGGAAGGAAGGAAGGAAGGAAGGGAGGAAGGTAGGGAGAGAGGAGAGAGGGAGGAAAGTAGATGCAATGGAAAGAGGGAGGCAGAGGAAAAACAGAAGCAGAGGAAAGAACAAATGTAGTGGGAAGGCTTCTTCAGCAGATGCAGAGTGCCAGCAAAGGCCAGATCTCAGCAAGAATGGGAACCTGAATGCCCTTGGAAAAAAGAGAAGATGTAGCAGGGAAGAACATGAGAAGAACATGGACGGATGCTTGATGAACTGAGGTACCTTCTGATGGTCAGTGTGAACCACAGAAAATTTTACACTGAGATCTTGTGCTAGGTGAGCAGTGGTTTAGAGACTAAGACCAGAAATGACAACATTCTTGATTTCAGCCCATTGATTTGCTCCTCTAGATTCCCCAGCTACCAATTCTTGGTTACTACTACCCCAGAGACTGGTTTTTACTGTAGAATCAATTATTAAAACCAACTTGCTGTCACCTCCAACTTCAAAATGTGATCTGGTTGCTTGCAGGACAGAGAGGGGAGCTGCCTCCACAGACATCTAGCCATCTGGCCTTTTCTGAGAAACTTGGCTGGGAAGCTCATTTGAATAATTGGTTTTGGCGGTGTACACTTGTGGGTTAGACACTCAATTATACCAAGGGCCCAAGTGTCCTTTCAGTCTCCATAAAATTATCACTCAGGTAACATAAAGCAGGAGAGTCTCTGGGAGATAAGGGTCTGTCTGGCCTTGGCCTTTGCTCTGGTGGTATCTGAAGTATGTGACTCTTATGACCTTCAATGGGCTATTAACTTTGTCTATGACCTATGTCTTATAACTCCTATCCTGCCTCTATCACAGGCTTCTCAAAGGGCTCTATGAAAAGATGGGGGAGTTGTGACTCAACCAAATAAATGAAAGGGGGTGGAATTAAGTAAAGATTTGGGCAAAGGAAAATCCAATGCAGAATAGTCAAGTGCATATGGGCTCTGTCAGGACTATGACCCCCAGAATGAGGTTGTGATAGACCCTCCCCAGCCCTATTCCACAAATTAGATCAGTGTGCTAGAGGGAGTTAGATATTGTACCCCAGTTTCCTTGTCTGTCAATATGAAATAATGGTTCGGTTGTGCTTATGGTTAAATGAAACAATAAATGCAAAATTCTTGGAATAGTGCCAGGTCTGGAAGAAGCAGTACATATTAGCTACCATCATTATCACCATTATGACCATCATTCGGTCCTAGACACCAGACCTCAAAGACAGATGATGACAAACATCTGGAGTGTGTTTAGACGACAGCAGGATGGACAGGGTATCAGATTATGTACAACAAGTTGAAAGGTCCTGTGCACATCAACCTACAGAGCAGGAGCTAGCATTGGTGAGAAAGGAGAAAAAGCAAAGACACATGATCTTCAAACAACTGAATGGTTGCTGTGTAGAAACTAATCAGGACCAGAGTGAGCCTTCAGAAGGCAGAGACAGAAAGCTTGAATAGGAAGTCCCTTCTAACAGGAAGAGGGAGCACCAGTACAACTGATCTTTAGAATGTAGGGGGTCACTGTGCCTGATATTCTAGTCAGGGGGACATGCCAGCAGCCCTCAAAGATGTTTTGGGGGGAACCAAAACAGGGGATAACATTTGAAATGTAAATAAAGGAAATATCCAATAAAAAAAGATGCTGGGCGGGACCTCTGTGCTGGACAAGGCACTGCACCAGATATTTGTCCATGATGCTGTAAGACAGGAAAGGTAGTGGAGACAGGGGGAAGGGAGCTGGCAGATGTCTCAGTGGACCTGCTATGGAGCATTGCTTTCCATTTCTAGCTCAATGGAAAAAATGAAGTTTTGATAGTGACACAGAACAAACAATATGAATATTATTTTATAATCTATACAGTTGACTTTATGTTCCATTCTATTCTGGACAGCTTAAAATGACCTTAATTCCTCCTCTAGATCCTGAGATGAAAGAGGCAGAGCAGTTACAATGTCTGTGTCTGTCTATCTGTCTGTCTGTCTGTCTGTCTGTCTGTCTGTCTGTCTGTCTTGTCTTGTCTCTGTGTTAGAAATACTTCCCTTGGCATTTCAGTCTCCCCATAGTTAATGCTGTTTTGCTGTTATCCCTAGTACCCTTTTGTGTCTGTTGAATTCTTAAGATTCCCTCATACTTAACATTGTTTTTCACCTGTGCATATATGAGCATACATGACTTTATTATTTGTACCATATGTGTGCAGGAGCCTATGGAGGTTGTAAAGAACTTAAGTGTCAAATCCCTGAGAACTGGAGTTACAGGTGGTTGTAAGCAACCACGTGGATGCTGGGAATCAAATCTAGGTCCTCTGTAAGAGCAGTGAGCACTCTTAAGTGCTGAGCCATCTCTCCAGTTACAGGTCCTCCATTCTTTTAAAAACCTTCCCTTGTTACCCCTAATCAGAAAGAAGAGAGGCTCTCGACATTTCAAGAGACAGTAAAGCACAAGGTCAAAGATGACCTTATTCTCCTGCATACACTAATGTGGATGACCTTTTATGCAAGGGAACATAGGGCAGATTCTTTAGTACCTCTGTGGCCTATTGCTCTCCTGTGTTTAAAATGGGGCTGTCATACCAACTCCCTCTCTTTTGCTTTTTCAAGAACCAGTGCAGAGCACTAACACCTAGAAAGTCCCCAATAAACCTAGCTGAGATTGGATATAATGTACTGAAGCATCTTTGCTACAGTAGGATCTCAGGGCCAAGAGACATACTGACCCCAAGCCTTTGCAACTCCCTGAGAGGCATACTGACCCCCAGCCTTTGCAACTCCTATAGCATCTGGTTCTACCTCAGGGTGTGCAGTACATCTGGGGCATTAAGCAGAATCATTTCTGTACCACCCAGAGAGGTCTGTTCCACCCCACCTCCACACTCCTAAGATGCACCGAGGTCTTCAGAAGATGAGAAATTTCACAGCATCCTGCTATCTTTTGGGTAACTGCGTATTTTATGATGACTAATATGCAATTACTATGGTAATATTGCAATTCAGCATGTGTGAGGTTTGGGAAATGAGAAATTATGGGTAACTACTTTGGACTCATTTCTATGGTAACAAAAAGTAATTGTCATTAAATACCAGTTATTCTGAGGCTGTACCTGGTAATTATAGATTTTTATGCCCAGAAACATAAATAAAACCAATAAATTTATTCCGAGGTCTATGACTGTTTACTTATACGTGGCTCTATGGAATACACAATGACAAACACCTAATTAAGAAATGCAAACCCAACACAGAATTTCATATTGTCATATGGAGATGGAGGGTCTGTTTTTCAGAGGAAAGGCATTACCAATGCTCAGGAATACAGCAGGGTGCAGGGGCGGGTAGGGCTGCCTTCCCTGTAGAGGAAGCTATGAGAATGGAGAAGGAGGCAAGGAGAGTGGGCAGGTCCCTCGGTCTGCATGGAAAACCTTGTTTTCTGCAACTCAATTCAATTGCTTACTGATTTAAAACAGATCTGTCAAGGTCCTCCAACCTCAATGGTCTGACAGCTCCTCTCAGCTCCTTGGCTCTATGATGCCGAAGTTACAGTATCTATCCCTCAAGACATGAGTTGCCAGATACTCTAAGAATTCTTTGAAAACATCCATATGGCAAAATCAATAGTCATGCTGTTTGTTTTTAATGTGGTCAAGTACAATGTAACATAGTTTCCCATATTAACCACAGTAAGCATGTAGGTCAATGACGTTAAACACCCATGATGGGTTGTTATCAGCCCTATCACCCATCGCTGCTGAAACTCTAGACCTGTTAACCTGTACATGGTGACTTTTTCTTCTCCCCTGCCCAAAGCCCCAGGCAACCGTCATGGTACTTTCTGTCTCTGTGATTTGAGTGACTACATGAACTATCTCCTACAAGTAGATTCGTACAGTATTTGTCTTCCTGTGAGTCGTTTGTTTCAGTTGATATCGCTGTTCTCCAGGTTCATCCATAGGGTAGCCATGCTTCTCCCAGCAGAGCCTTTCCCAGAGCATCTACTGGGTAATAAAAGCTGCCTTTTACTACATTTAATTCCCCCCAAGAAGGCTGGAGAAAATTGAGGCCTGGGGTGAAATTTGTGTTGTCCTAAGACAGCAAGCCCTGGAGACGAAAGAGAAACCTGCTTGCGTTCTCTGCTCCCACCTAAGGCTGGTAAAAGAGTTAGAACCCAGAGACCCTGGATGCAAGCCTGGAGCCTTGCCAGTGGGCCTCCACCATCTTAGGCTCAGTCTCCCATTTCCTGTAGTGGATATAATAAAAACGGACTTTCCTCTCTAACTGTTGTACTGATCAAATGTGATGTTTAAGTGCCTTTGAAAGTACTGGCCTCTATGAGATAACAAAGTGGTGCCTGAGAATTCAGGATCTGTTAGGTCCTTAACAGCAGCTCATCCTGTTAAGTCAGAAGAGCATTCATGTCATAACACTATGCGACTAAACAGTTGGGCTTGGAGGCTGACGGCTTCTGGCCATAGTTCTTCTCTTCTGGGGATTTTTAGCTTTGTGTTGCAGCACAATCATTACGTGCCACTGCTTAGTTTATTTGTTCATTCAGAAAATGGAGATAAAGGGCCCATTCTGTGTCAGCTACTGTGGCAGGCTTGACAGGGAACAAGGCAGACAACATCCTCACAATAGGTTTATAGTGTGGAAGTGGGGACAATGTTAGAAAAAGTCACATATATACATGTTTATAAATCAGGTCAAGACAATCCAAGGTGCTTTGAAAGGGTGCAATGGGGAGCCTGCTATCTATCGCAAGTGCTGGGAAGGCCTTTTTGTGAGACCTAACATCTGCAGGGGGAAAGGGGAAGTGGAATTGGAGTGTTACGTGCAAGGTAGAGTGCGTACTTGCCCCATGTCTTTATTATGCACAATAACGGTTGTGTATTATCATACCATCTGGTCTAATAATTGTAAGAGCTGCTGTGGAATATACTGTGGTCGCTGCATATTGTGATATAAACTTTAATATAGGCTGCATATACTCTTAGTACAGCTATAGTCTGGAACCATACACAGTGATCTAGCTAGTAGACTCTGCTGCTCTTTAACATAATGAATAGTCTCAGAATAGTACAGCAACCATCTGCTGCTATTATGTTCTGGGGTAGAATATGTATGTATATTCCCTCTCTCTCTCTCTCTTTCTCTCTCTCTCTCTCTCTCTCTCTCTCTCTCTCTCTCTCTCTCTCTCTCTCTCTCTGTCCTCTATAGCCCAAGCTCCCCTCAAACTCACTGTGTAGCCAAGGATGACCTTGAATTTCTGACCTTCCTGACTCTACCTCCTGAGTGCTAGAATTAAAGGCATATGGCACTATGGCTGGCTTTATGTGGTGATGAATATTGAACCCAGGAATCTGTGAGCGCTAGGCAATAAACTTATCAACTAAGGTACACTCCCAAGTTATATTAATCTTCTCTACTTGACCATTAGTATCATAGTGTAGGCAATGTATTATTAAGTATATAGGCTGAGGTAATAGAACTGGGCAAACTGTTTTTTTCTTCTATATTAGATCACATGCTTCATTGATGTGAAGAAAAGAGGATGAGGAGTAGAGAGGGATGGAGAGATGGGAAGGGAGGGATGGAGGGGGAGGGGGAGGGAAGTGAGGCCATGTCAGTTACCCCAAGTCCTGGAGCATACAGATAGTGGCTCAGAAGTTGATATCACCCCTGACTAACACCAAAGGCCATGTGACCACTCACTCCCTTTACAACTCTGAAGTCTCTATGTCCCTCCACACTGCAAGGAAGTGGCCTGTGATCTGCCTTTCCATCTCCAGGAGGTGCCTCAGAGCAGGCCTGTCTTGTTGGAGCCTCAGAGTCAGTCAGGTCCAGCCCCTGCAGCAAGATAGACAGGAGGGATGACAGCCCTTCAACTCTGTCTGCCCATTGCTGACCAGAGAGCTGAGGCAGATTCTTTAGCTTCTCTGGGGCATTGCACATCCAGAGGGAGAGGGTGAGAGAATGCAAGTCAAAGGGGCATGAGAGGAAGCAGATACGGCTGCTTGTGTTCTGACCCATGCCTTGTGATCTCACCAGTGTCCTGTGAAATCTGGCTTTGTTTATTGCTCTAGAGTTCTAAGGGCCAGCCAGTTTGCTTCCCTCCCTCCCTCCCTCCCTCATTTAC
The DNA here is from genome assembly GCA_019843815.1 of Montemys delectorum. Taxonomy (NCBI): domain Eukaryota; kingdom Metazoa; phylum Chordata; class Mammalia; order Rodentia; family Muridae; genus Montemys; species Montemys delectorum. The sequence continues at coordinate 1,330 of JADRCD010141559.1, read as the reverse complement.
CACCATCCCTCCTCTGTTAAGCTAGTTTGAGTGGACATTTTATATTTGCAAGCAGAAAAACCCTAATAGAGCCCTCCCTCTGGGCTGTGAAATGTAAATGAAGTGTGTGTGAGGGCTTGACAGACTTCTTGGGATGGCATTCACCATAGTGTTTCATAAACCTAACACAGGTGGTGGACCATGCAGACCACTGCACTTATCGTTTAGGAACACTGAGGTCCATAATTCTCTTTTGGGACTGCGTATGTTCGTGACCATATGCAACATCCTGAAAAGTCTTATTGTAAAAGCTGAGTTCAGCTTCACTTAGTTCAACATTTCCTAGATTTGTCTGATTTTCTTTCCTGCAACATACCTTATAAAGCCACACCAAACTCAAGAAATGTTGCTGTAGAGAATGTGTAGGAGGAACTGGCTTGGGGATCTCGAAGGCACTGTGAAACCATGAATTCTGTGTCTTTATTATTGTCTTTCATATACTCCAAGGCTGTAGAAATGGATTCTCCTGATTGATAGGCTCCTTTTGGTACTTAGATCTGTTTTAATAACAGGATTAATGCTGTGGCTAGAGATTTTGGCAACTCTCATAATGAGAAAGAATCATATTTTCTCACCAGGAGAATGTTGGGAGTTGAAACTTTACCATGAAAGCATTTATGAGAGTTGGCACTTCCTGCCCTCACTCACAAACTCTGGACCTTGAAGATGTATAGAAAGCATCTAATCCCTTCTTCTACTCCCTGGCCATATGAAGTAGGAGAAAGGAACTGTGCTGACCAAGGTCATGGACCTATTTCTAGATAATCATTCCCTGGACAGCAGATGATGACATAAGTAGGCATGTAGAGTGGCAGAGTTGACCTCTCTCTGACCGTTGTAGCTCTTGTAATTAAACAGAATTGTTAAGATAAAACAAATGGTCTTCTACCACTATCCTCACTAACCACACATTCTGTCAGGGGAAGGTAGAATGGGATTACTCTTGGGCCTGCAACAAGCCATAAAACCTGCAGATGCTAATGAGCCATCACTCCAGCCAATTAGGAGAAGAAGCAAAATTGACTTTAATGAAGGCTCTATGTATCCCATGGGCCTCTCTCAGACACAGGGGTGCCAGAGAGCCCCTCTGGACATAATTTCTATGGTTTTAGGATTTAGTAAAGCAGCCCATTTAGTAAAATGGGCCTACCTGGTTGTGGGGAGATCTTATATTCCAATGTAGCCAAGGGCCTTAGGAAAGTCCCATCTGTTTCCTTTCTTCATTGCTAGAGCCATCTCTTTTATTCACTTACATTCATCAAACATTTCTTCAACATCTATTATTTGCTAA
>JADRCD010141556.1:0-14226 GCA_019843815.1 Montemys delectorum | reverse complement strand
TGTGTGTGTGTGTGTGTGTGTGTGTGTGTGTGTGTGTGTGTGTGATTCACTGGGGCATAGAAAACCTACTGGTGGACTCAGTCCAAAATTAAAGTAGCTCTCTTTCTCCAGGAGCTAGCAATCACTCAGCTAGAGGTGGAACCTTAATAGATCCTTGCCCAATCATGTTGGGATTTCCAAGTTGCTTGGGAATGAGCTGGTCTGCTGGTAACCATAGCTGTGATCAACTCATGAGTGTAAAAGCCATGCATTTTCCAGTGAACAGCATGCTCCCCACCCTCCTGTTCTCCCTTAATCCAGTTCTCTACAGTGTTCTCTGAGCCTTAGTGTATGTGTGAGGGGTGACATTGTAGATTGACTGTGCATTCTGCCTCAGTCTCTGTGAATTCATATGAGCTTTAATTCTGTTGATTTAGAGGCCTTTGTTCCCTTGGTCCTCCATCCTGTCTGGCTCTTATACTCCTCCCACTAACCCTTCCCTCTTCCACAGGCCTCACTGAACCCTGAGGGGAGGGATTTGGTGGAGACACTCTGTTTAGGACTGAGTCCTCCCAGATCTCTCACTCTCTGCTTAATGTCTGGCTGTGGGTCTCTGTATTTTGACCCTCTGCTCCAGGGGGAAGCTTCTCTACTGATGGCTATTATGTGTGTTTGTGTGTATCTGTACTGTGTGATTTGCAGGTGCCTGTGGAGGTCAGCATTGGCTTAGGCCAGAACAAATTGAGGACAGTAAACCGTTGTGAGTAACTGAGCCTTCAGCCGGATGTAGCCCAGCAGGTTATCTGCTGAAAGCTTTCCATGTGGAAGGGAGAGTGAGTAGAGAGGTGGATGTTACGCTCTGTGCTTCACATTTGAGAACCAACAGGGAAAACAGGACAGATGAGAGTAGAGGAGTGCTGAAGTGCATGCAGACCCCCAGGGGTTACACTGGCCAGAGGAGAGCTGTGTGTTAAACACAGAACCCTCCACTCTCTGAACTGCCCATTCTGGGGATGGATTAGTAAAGAAGTTTACATGGCTATTATTTTTTTAAAAATTCATTTCTATTACTGAATTCAGTATTTTTCAGTGAAAATCATTTGCCTATTAATCCTGTTGAGATTATAAGTGTCACTGAGATGTACCCAGTGAACAAGCATATGAAGAAACATATATGTCTAAAGAAATGCATGAGACCCTGATCTCAGTAGCCTATAATAGCAGGGATCTGGGTGGCTTCATGGAGACTACTCGGCAGAGCACTCAATGGAAGTGAGTTTTTAATCAGTTGAGTATTCTCATACCAACTAAAGTAAGGGGAAATTATAATTCTTATTGGAAGTTATAGGTCATTGCTGTTTTAAAACCAGTTTGTTTGATCAAAGCAGGAGACTGAAATTACACAGCATGGAGAATTAACAGGCTCTCCCTGTCCCACTTATGGAACCTTCTCCTGTGATTTTCCCAGCATTCCCTCTACTCTTCACAAATAAAGAACTAAAGGGAGACTGAGCATGCATGTTGGAAGTGCACTAATTTTTTTTTGTTGAATAAAATATACACCCTTAAAAGCAAAAGCAAATCTTAAATCCTACCAAGACTTCCATTTCAGATATGATGGAGACTGTTTTAAGATAGGCAAGTGTATCACATGCCACTTAATTTTGGGAAACTATTCATGTTGGATGATATTTATATGTGTATTTATTTCTGTTAAGGAAAACCATGGCAGTTCTCTTTCAGCTGTGCACATCATTCAGAGAGGAATCCTTTTTGCACTCAAATTGGGCCTGCCAGCTCTAAAGAGGGCAGTTGAGATAATATGATAAACTGGCCCATGTGTCCAATCTGAGCTCATCAAGGCTGTGTCAGAGCTGACATTTCCGTACAGTGTGACTTGATGCTCTGATTACAAATTGGTCTTGAGCAGCCAGAGGCTTTGTAATTGCATTCTCCGAGGGATTGAGCTTGTATCATTAGGTCTGTTTTGGTTTTGAAACCCAGAGGAAGAAATATGCTCCTGATTCCATTCTCTATTTCAGAACATAACAGAAACTGACACTCATCCAGAAAAGGATGTAACTTATTATATGCAAAATTAAGGTTTTTTTTCTTTTTATCTTCCTTTGAGGCAACATTGATAACATTTTTCATCCTTCTTGGTATTGGAGGTTTTAGGTAACTTTAAATATTAATTGTAAGGAGAGCAAGGTTGAGGGTGTAGGGTGCATGTATACTGTGCTTCAAGCCCTAGGTTCTGTCCCTACCACCATATTCACCTCATGTGGTGTCACACTCTTGCAATCCCAGTGAAACCAAGAGGATCGGCAGCTCAACACCATCTTCTACTTCAAAGTGAGTTCCAGGCCAGTCTGGGTACACAAATTTTATTGTCTCAAAATACAATAAAATATTAAGATAAGAATGTTGTTCAATGTTTATAGTTCTTAAGGTTTATTTTATTCTAATAAATAGATGAATCATATTTGAGAAGTGAAAATGGATAATCCTATAATACTTACATGTTCATTAAATAATACTTTTTAAATGGATTTATTATTTTTTGTGTGCACATGTTTCAGTGTATGTGGTGTATGTGCATATGCGGGCATGTGCACTGTGTGTGCTGACATACGTCCTGTGGTTGCATATGTATAGGGATCAGAGAGTAACTCTTGAGGCTTGGCTCTTTTCTGCTGTCCCCTGGGTTCTGGGGATGTAATTCAGGCTTTCAGGCTTGTGTGGCAAATTCTTCTATTCATTGAGTCACCTCACCAGCCAGTATTTAATAATTCTATGTTTAATTTAGTTTTGTAAACTTTATACATTGAGGTTCATACTAACCATTTTTTTAAATTTTTTTGATCAATGACCTTTTATGCTTTGAGTCCTGGGGAATACCTCTAGAGATGCTAGACAAAGTATATACTGCTCAGAGTGGATCAAGACTAATAAATATTGTATGTAATTAAGATTTAAAGTATTAATATATGTTTGAAACTGAATTTATTGGGATTCAGTGGGTGAAGTTATCAACCCTATTTGAAGAAAAACAGTAGTTTTACATTCAAACACTACCACAGTCAATGCAGAAAATTTTGCTTTTAACCAGCACACACCAAGTGGAGAGTTGTCTAGCAGACACTAGAGGGATGTCTCACAATTCAATCCTACCATAGTCTACTTAGAGATAGTATCATGTACTACAGACTCTGCCCTAACAGGACCTCAGTTCCAACTTCATTCAAATCTGCAAGTGTGCATTACCAGGTTTTGACACAGGCTCTGGATCTCTCTTTAAGATCAAGTAATCTGCTACAGTAATGAATGGTGTGTGTGTGTATGTGTGTGTGTGTGTGTGTGTGCACGCGCGCATGTGTGTGTGTGCATGTGCGTGTGCATGTGTGTGTACACATGCACACCTTGGCATACATGAAACCTATCCACTGGTTTGTTATAAATATCCCAGATTCCAGAGGATACAGGTGAGCCAATGAACATTCAGATGAAGGGACTGTGTTTGGTTAGGTCTGACAAGCACATAGGGTTTCAAAACTCCCTCTCCAGGTGCTACTCTCAAATTACTTACTCTTGTTCATCAGTGTAAAACTAGGGCTTTGGGGAATCTTTATTTCATAGGAAAGGATAATAAAGTCACTGATCATTAGGACTCAATTTACATTTTAGCCTCTCTGCCTTCAGAGCTGAGAGGTGCAGGTTTCAACTTCTAGCAACTGGTTTATCTCTCTGGCCTCTAGTCCCTATCTGAAGTTATCCAGAAGCCTGAGGATTATTGTCTCAGAGTCTGGATTCTGCAGTTCCACCTGATAGTTCTACCATACAGGGAATCATGGAGGTACTAAGAACTCTGCATATGTAAAATATACCCTCCTAGAGTATCTGTCTATGGGGCTCTGTAAGCTTTTCTATCAAACCACAAGGCAAAGAACAAGCATTGAGTAGTGTATTTGGGGATGTTGCCCCAAATGCCCCATTGAAGATCCATCCTTGAGCAGGATGATGAAGTTTTGTATGACTCCGGATGCAGCAATTGAACTCATGCCACTGAAAATTCAATGTGATTATCTGTACTTTCAGTGTCAGTATATTGCAATTATCTGGATCACAGGTAATTCTGTCTCTTTTTCATTGTTATATCTGGAGCAATGGGAAGAAATTTTCATCCACATTACTTTAACACTTAAATAGAACCCTGAAACCTTGAACTAAAACCCAAATGGAGGGGTGATGAGTCAGTAGCAATTGAGAAAGATGGAAATCACTCAGACTAGCATGCAAGTATCTACTCATTCCAGGGTTGAGTAAGCAGTTGTAAGCTAAGCCCAGGCAGCATAACCCAAGTCTGAAACTAATCTTAGCTTAGTGACTTCTGGTTTCTAGCAAAAGAAGTCATAAATTTCTCTCTCTGGAACACACCTCCTGGAAAGGCTGATAGCAATCCCATGAGTACATAGGTAAAAGAAGATTCAAAATTGGTGAAGATATTCAAGAAGGTCCTCTGTTATTGGTTAGAAATGCCAGAAATAAAGCCAAGCAGAAAGCAGATTCGAGCTTCTGAGAATTTCCAGGATGATACTTAGCAGACTTAGAACAGAAAGTAGCTGTATATGAATGTTTAAAGAAGGAACAAAACAAAATTCTTTAGAATGTGAGCCTTACAAAAGACCATGGGAAATGCTTATGAATATTTTATAAAAAGGTAGATCATATAACTTTTCAAAGGAAAATGTCAATAGAATAGAGAACTTAATGGTAGATGAACAGTACCACAGAACTGAAGTGATAGGAAAATAGAATTACTCCAGAGTTCTGCACCCAGACAGGAATTTAGTGTAAGAGGGATGCTGAGAGAGAGGATAAAGACCTAGCTGTCTCAGATGGTAAAGTCACTAGCCTTTGAACCTGATTTCCTTACTTCAATCCCTTTCTTTAATCTACTTGGTGGAAGGAAGGAACTAGCTTCCACTAGTTGGCTGCATGCCTCCATAAGCAAGTCATAGAAATACATCCTGCACCTCACACAGACAATAAATACATAAATGTAAAATTTACTTTTTAAGTTAAGAGGGAGGATAAACTGAAAAGTTAGTTTTGTAGGTCTCAGATATGGAAGGAGACACAATGTTTAGTAGTGGCTGAGGATTCACTGAAATGAATAACGTTTATCTACAATCACAGGGAGTGCAATTTGTGTAAATAAAACATGGAGTTCATTCACAGACACTCTATAAAGAAATTGAAATGTGGACCATAGGTAGAACGTATTGAGAGCACCTGGAGAGCAGAAGACCACTCACCAAGGACCTGCAAAAAATACAGTAATGTCTTCAGTGACCTGAATAACACTCTCAAAGTTGTAAAAGTAAGTAAACATTGCACTGTAATTGTTTCCCTGTCCACAGTAAGACGAAAACAAACCACGTCCATGAACATCCACAACACATCTAGAGAGAACACGAGCAAAAACAGGTCATCCTGGAGTAAGGGATCAGGAGAAGGTGGCATACAGATAAAATAAAAAATGTGTAAATGTCATGAAGCGTGTAATATCTGAGAAAACGGTATGGTTGTAAGCTGAGTGCTTTTTAATGAAGGAGAGTAACAGGACGCTGAACAGTAAGACCATGTACCCAAGCAATCAGACAATGATAGACTCAACTACTATATGGGCAGTCTGTTGTTGGAGATAATTAGCTTTTAGGAAGAGTGACTGCTTCTGGTGAGATGTCATTTAGAAGTCTGTGCATTGGTATATAACTAACTTAGCTAGACTTTTATTAAATTGAAAAGCAGTTTCTGGGGCTGCAGATATGACTCGGCAATTAAGAGCACACACAACTCTTTCTGAGGCCCCAGGTTTGGTTCCCAGCACCCATATCAGGTGTCTACAACTTTTTATAAACTCCAGTGGAATTCAATAGGAGTGTTATCCAGGAACACCCTATCCATATGTACATATGTATAACTAAAAAAATTAAATCCACTTACTTGTGATAGTGACAGAATCATCTGTTTTCTTGGGGGATAAGATGATTCTATCACCACTTCCATTAACTCATACTTACTCTAAGAAGCAAAACGTCTCACTTACTTGCCTAAGATCACCATATATGAAATGAGCTAGACTCAGGATTCAGACGAAAATTTCATCACTTTTCCTCAAATCTAGAATCAAAAGTAAAAAGACAAAAAGGCATAAACTGGTAACTACTTGAGGGGAGGAATGGACAGGCAAATAAGCAAGTGTGAAGGGGTATAGCAGAGTTAAGTGAGATTAAAGCTATAAGATAAAGATTACAGACATATAGGAAAAACAGAGTGATTTTGATTATTAATACATACTAATACATACTCTTCTGAAATGTGTGTGCATACGCATGTGTCCACACATGCACACACAGACCATATATATATATCTCACATAAACACACACATATATATACATATGTATATATATATGCCTATATATGTATATACACACATGTACAAACATATATGTATATGTATGTAGTATTCAAGTAATTATAACTATAACTATGTGAGATCATTAGAAGCATAGAAACAAATAAACAAATATAATGCTCTACTATAACAGAGAAATGAAGCAAAAATTTTGGGTATTTGTACAAGGTCATGAACTTAGTCAAGTTGGATTACATAGTGAACTTGTGGATTGCAAGCCGTAGCTCATCCAGGAATGACGTTACAAGCCTGCATCCTAGTCTTTTGCAGGCTGAATCCACAGGATGGAAACATCATGGCCCATTTTGGGCTATAGAGAGAGTTTAAGTCTGAGCAATGTAGTAAAACCCTGATTCAATATATAAAGTAAGAACAAAGGCGGAGGATGTATTTTGATGTTTGGTTGTGTGAGGCCCTTATCCCAATCCCCAGTACTAAAACAAACAAACAAATAAACAAACAAAACCCACAAACCTCATAGTTGTTTGCATTTGGGTTAGAGAATTTTATTGTCTGAAGAAACTTCAGAGATCACTTTATTCAAGAGTCAGGTCCAGGTATTAAAAAAAAGGAGACTGTACCATCAAATTCACTAGAGTGTGCAAGTATAATCAGTAATTTATAGGACCACACACTGAATCATTAATGTGGGATTCTTTATCCTATTGTCACATTTCTATCAGTATCTGGCATACCATAGGTTTCTAATAAACTGTGACTCCCATTCAATTTGTTGGCTCTCCTAGCACTGTCTGGGAAAATCTTCACAACCACTCAATGTAGCATACCTCACTGTCTCCTAACTTGGGACTCTAGATTCTAGTGTCTATAACACACAGCATTGTACTGTAGACTTCTGTCTTTGTCAATTAGAGAATGACTACAGGCATGCCTCAAAAGCACAGATCTTCCAAACGTAGGCTTTTCTTGATAACTACCTTGGTTTTCTGTAGTTTGATGCAGAAGAACATTCTTTTTAAAGTGCTCTTATTATTGGTCCTATATTTTACATCATCTGGCAAACATTTCCATCTAGGTTATTAAACATACTTGACAAACACACTCTTTTTAAAATGCTCTTATATTGGTCCTATATTTTACATCATCTGGCAAAACATTTCCATCTAGGTTATTAAACACACTTGACAAAACACACTTTTTAAAATGCTCTTATTATTGGTTCTATATTTTATATCATCTGGCAAAACATTTTCATCTAGGTTATTAAACATACTTGACAAACATAATGGGCATGTTTCTGGTTGCTGATAAAAGTATATTAAAAGATACCAAAAAGGGAGGCAACAGTATAGGAAGAGTTTAGGTTACAATCCAAGAGAATTACCCATCCAGCCCAGTTCTTTGATTTAGTATCACTATTTGAAATTCTTTGAACATAACATGTCTAATTGGTTTGTATTTGCCATTCCAGTCTTATCATAATTTTCTATTTTGTTCATTAATCTATCAATAAATGTTTTAGTAGAATCCTCAAACCCACATATTTCACAAGTATGGGATTTTGCTGTAGGCCAGCCAGTCTGGACCTCCCTCAACCTGTGAGGAAACAGGGTCCTAGTCAGGTCAACAAGGTGTAGGCAAAGAAATGATGACAGAGATGACACATGGAAGTACATGATCTGAGTGTATTTCTTAAAAATGGCATCAGACTTTTACAGTCATTGCAAAAGAGAAATGAGAAATCTGGTAGCTCAGCAGTTGAGGTACATCTGAGGCTACCTGAAACACACTGGGTCTAAAGCAGCCACCTCTTCTGGACAGGCACTACACCCCCCAGCCCAAGTCTGGGCTCAGGGGTGGGGAGGCTGCAGCTCGATGCTCGAAGACTTTCTTTCAAATGCCCGAATCTTGAATCTGAATGTATAAGTAAGTCCATGCACAAAATGAAAACCAGGCTTATATAGTATACAGAAAACAGGGCGAATGACAAAAGTCACGTAGGCAGGTGAGGGCTATATCAAGGTCAGTAAGATCAGACAGCAAGACAGAAGTCACGTAGGCAAGTGATGGTCACATCAAGGTTGGTAAGATCAGGCATCCAGGTGTGAAGTAGAAGAGCAGTGGTGCCGTCCCTGCTGGGGCTATTTTGACAGTCCCAAGCTAAACTCTCTGATATGTCTTCTGTGGGACTGCTCTGAGAATTCTAACTATGTTTACAGTAAGCAATAGTACCTGACCTCTGTTGCTAACTTTGAGGACACCCTGTTTGATAAGGCAACTTCCCTGTGAGAAATTCCAAGCTAACAACAGCTTGGTAATAAATTAGGATATATTGGAATGCTGTGCTGGCCAGGGAACAGTGCCCAATCTTAAGTTTTAGCCATTTACGAATCATTTCTTGGGGTACCTTTATGCCTGAATAAGAAGGCATGTTGATGATTGGAAAGGCTAATCTGGAACATGTCTGAGTTAGGAGATGCCAATGACTGATTGAATACCCAGGAGGCACAAACTCCCTTTGAAGTCATAATGCCTCTTGTCCATGATCAGGCTTTCAACCCTGATACTGCAGACTTTACTGGAGTGGATGAGTGGGCGTGGTAGGATTTTACCAGTTTTGTAGACTTATAAGCCTGTGTTCAATTGATATGGACTGGAGGCATATATTTGTCTTATGGAATCCATGTTCAGAATCACTCATTTTTAATTATTTTTCTGTGAGAAAATTGCATATTTTTACATTTAAAAGTTTTAAGATAAATTTAAAAACTTAAAAGAGCACATGCTGGTGAGATAGTTCAATGAGTACACTACTTACTGAATGAGACTGATGTCTGATATTTGATGCCAATAAAGATCCACATAAAGCTGCAAAGAGAGAATTAACTATACAAATTGTCCTCCGTCCTCTCCATGTATGTACCTTGCTCAAATAATAATTAAAACATTTAAAATATTGAGGTCTGTAATGGTTTTAACTTTTAAGTTAAATTCTGGGAGAAGAGTCCTAGGAACCTAAAAGGCAGGTTTTGAAGCAATATGCCATCATTGCCATTAGAATCTAGATATAAGTGAAACTTTGGTTTAATCAAATGTCTTCAAATCAAGTGTGCTAAAAGTAGACAATACATCTTACATGACTTTAACAAACAATCGTCTTGGTTGTAAAGACCATCTTGAGGTTATCCATAAAGTTGGCGTGTACTCACAGAGCTCATTTCTTGGCATCTTGTCTGAGTGTAAATTGTGAAGAGTTTAATTAATGTGACAACAGAGCATACACACATTCTTATACCATCGTCCTACATCTGATGAATTGTCAAGAAAAAACAAAGCAAAACAAAAAAACACCCCAGGAAGACACATTAAAAGATGTATTCATTTGGGAGGCAAAACAAATATCTGTATTTGGTCCTTTAACTTCACATGTGTGTTGAATTTCTATGAGGATTTCCTCCTTATTCTGTGTGAAACAACATTAGGAAATGTTGGCATGAAGGAGAAGCTTAGAAAAAGTGCTATTCTATTTTCTACAAAACAGTCCTTCAAAAGTAAGGTGCACTGAGATGGTGAACAATTAGGAATCTTTGCTGGTAAAATAAGGGTTTTACAAACACTAAAGACTCTTGGACCAGTTTGGGCTCTTAGCTGAAGTTATGTGTGAACACACATGTTGTGAGTGTAAGATTTTTAAAATTCTTAGTATTTATTTGTTTATATGTGTGTGCCAGGGAAGTCAGAGAACAATCTATAGGAATCAGTTCTTGCTTTCATTCAACCACTTGTATCTCAGGAATAGAACATAATTAACACTATTTTTTTATTGTGTTTACACAATAAAACATTTATTTATAAATGTAATTATTTAAAACAATTTTTAAATTTAAACATATTTTGATCATTGTCGTCCCCTCCCTCAGATCCTCATCCCTCCCTACCTACTCAGCATTAAGTTCTTTCACAAAAAACAAATACAGCAACAAACACTTCCAAAACCAAGAAAGCAAAATAAAATCACACACACAAATTAAATAAATGAGCAGCTTCCAGTCAAAACCCTCACCAACCAAAACCAAATAAAAGCTCACACATAAAAAACTGTGGAATATGTTGGTCAACTACTCTGTCTTAGTTAGGGCTTTACTACTGTGAACAGGCACTATGACCAAGGCAGCACTTATAAGGACATTATTTAATTGGGGCAAGCTTAGAGGTTCAGAGGTTCAGTCCATTATCATCAAGGTGGGAACATGGCAGCATCCAGTCAGACATGATGCAGACAGAGCTGAGAGTTCTACATATTCATCTGAAAGCAGCTAGTGAAAGACTCACTTCCAGGCAGCTAGGACTAGGGTAATAAAGCCCACGCCCACAGTGACACACCTACTCCAAAAAGGCCACACCTCCTAATATTGCCATTCCCTGGACCAAGCATGTACAAACCATCACATACTCCAAACATGAGGCTTAACCTGGAGTGGTTGATATAACCAGTGCTATTGTAGGTAAAAGTGACCGTTCAGTTGTTACCTTTTACTCTAATAGCTAGATATTTATTTAACTGTTCATTAATTAATTCATTTTATGAAACTATAACAATGAAGAAATAAAACAAAAAAACTATCACATCAAAGTTGGACAAGACAAACCAACAGAAACCCAAGATAAGGCACAAAAATTAGAAACTCACTTGTTTACATACTTGGACATCCTGTAAAAAATACTATACTGGAAATCTTAATATATATGAAGAGGGTCTGATGCAGACCTGTGCCAGACCTGTGCATGTTGGTTCAGTCTCTGTGAGTTTACGTGAGTTCTGAGCATGTTTATTTAGAGGACTTTGATTTCTTGGTATCTTCCATAGTCTCTGGCTCTTACACTGCTTCTGCCTCCTACTCCATGGGATTCTCTGAGCTCTGAGAGGAGGGATTTGATAGAAACATCCTATTTATGGCTGAGTGTTCCAAGGTCTGTCACTCTCTGCTTAGTAGATACTGGCTTTGGGTATCCATAAATTTTCTCCATCTGCTACAGGAGGATGCTTCCCTGATGATGGTTGAACAAGGCACAAATCTATAGGAGAGCTAAATATCATTAAAAGTCATTTTACCACTACCTTCTTTTCTTTTTTGTAGACCAGTATTATTTGATTTTTCCTTAGGTCCATGGGCTAATTGGTCTCAAGATCTTGGTCACCCAAGTAGTGTCAGGTTCTAGCTTGTGGAGTGGACCTCAAGTCAAATTGGTTATTGATTGGTTACTCCTACATGCTTTGCACTTTATTGCCCTAACATATTTTACAGGTAGTACACTATTGTAGATAAAGGATTTATGGCCACTTTGGTGTTTACTTTTGTATTTGGAGAGCTTATGGAGTATATTTCTATACCAAAGACACTGGAATATAGGGGTGAAAGGTCTATATAGATACCAGGTTGGCATCTCTACTTTTAATGAGTTGTGTAGATTTTGTTTTCAGTAATGGAGCATTGTTATCAGTTTGTGGGAAGCAACCTAGAGTCTTCATAACTGCTTGGGTTTTTGTGAATTCCTGTAGGGCTCCTTTGGCCAATAACTCAATTAGATGTAACATAATCCTCTTATTGGAAGCTTCATTGGGTATCAAGAGATGACCAGGTGGGACCCTGTCTACATCATTAATTGTTGATTTCATTTAGAGTGTATTCATATTTGCATATACTTTAGGAAGTTTTGACTGTATTGGGTTTTTATGTTACCCCTAAAATGAACTTAGTTTTAGCTGTCTCAGTTTGTGTTACCTTGCACAACTACCACTCTCCTGCCCATCACCTGATCTGTCCATTCTAGTCCCCTACCATTTATACAGAACTATTTGTTCTATTTTTCTTTCTTAATATGATCGATGATTTTCCCTGAGTCCCTTATTCTAGTCTTACTTCCTTTGGTTCTATGAATTGTAGATTGGTTGTTATTGACTTCACAGCTAATATACATATATAAGCAAATACATATCATATTCATCTTTTGGAGTCTGGCATACCTGACTCAGGATGATTTTTTCCTAGTTCTGTCAATTTGCTGCACATTTCATGATGTTGATTTTTTAATGGCTAAGTAATACTTCTTTGTATAAATATGCCACTGTTTTCCCTCCAGGCTGTAGTTTGCATTTGCCAACAATATTGGGCATCTGTGAGTATCTGACTTTGAAATCTTCAAGGCAAAAGAAAGATGTGCAGTCTGGAGGACAGTATAAAAGATTTGAGCAGAGGAGGATTTTTCTGTGGAATATGCATAGTAGTTAGCCAATACTCTTAGTATTTATTTTTTTTATTTTTAAATTCAGAAGTGAATCTTAATGATAGATTCAGGGAATAGGGCATCACCTTCAGTTGTATTCCTACTTATGACTTCACCAGGCTCCAATGTCTATTTCCAATCCAATGGTATATTCATGGTTCTGGTTATTGATTATTAAACCAAACCAAAATCATAAGCCTGGAAACATGATGGGTAGGGGAAGGAGAGGGGACATGGAGTGAAAAGGAGATGAGGCAAGAGTAATTAGAATATATAATATGTATTTGTGTGTTCTCACTGCCCTTTCAACATGATCGTAGCCTCTACTTCCATGTGTCTGTTCTGTTAAACTTCCCTATTTCCATTGAGGCCCTTTCTTGCTAAAGATTTCTGCTTAGTGACACTTCTGATACTAGTTGTCTAATACCCACTATTACCTCAGATTTCTATTCTTCAATAATTTCTATACTTACCCCCTTATCTCCTGACTCCACCACTAGAGAGACCTTTGCTTACCACCTTCCACAATACCATATATGTTCCCTTAAAAATGCTTAACATATGGATGGCTGTTAGAGAAAGGACCTATGGAGCTGAAGGGTTTGCAACCCCTTAGGACGAACAACAATATGAACTAACTAGTACCCTCAGAGCTCCCTGGGACTCAACCACCAACCGAGGACTATACATGGTGGGACTGATTGTTCTGGCAGCATGTGTATAGTAGAGGATTGCAAATTCGATCATCAATAGAAGGAGAGGACCTTGGCCCTGTGAAGGTTCTGTGCCCCAGTGTAGGGGAATGCCAGGGCCAATAAGTGGGAGAGGGTGGAGTGGCAGACATGGGGAGGGGGGAGGCAACAGGGGTTTGTTCTTATTGTTTTTGTTTGTTTGTTTTTTGGAAGGGAAACTGGGAAAGGAGAAATTTACGTGTAAATGAAGAAAATACTTAATTAAAAAATGCTTAACATAGTTTTCATTTTAAGTGTTTGTGATTGTTTAATCAATCATTTTTATGGGACTAATATAAAAGTCCCATAAAGTCTAGGGCCTAATCTGTATCCCAAGCACTGAGTACAAATAGATAGCTGTTCCCTACATTACTGTATGAATGACAGGGTCCACAAAGGCTTCTCACACCAAGCCCTGGAGTGATACTGCAACAGGCATTGTGACCTTTCACGTTATAAAAGGAAAAGTCAGATTAGAATATTTGAATAGATTTTGCTTACAATTATCCAGCTTATATGTAGTAGGACTATACTTTGCAGACACCTTGAAAAGTTGCTTTGCATCTAAGTCCTATGCCTGAAACTAGTCATCTTGTCTAACTTCTGGAAAAGAAAGTGACCATGCCATATATATATGGCTGATCCTGTTTTAATTAGAAACATTCTTGTCAAATCTTAACTACTTCCCTTAGTTTTATTTATTTCTACTTAAAACACATGGAATTTATGGAAATGTACAGCTTATTTTTTAATACCTAAGAGGGCTCTGATACTCTGTTATTCTAAA
>JADRCD010141555.1:8143-46833 GCA_019843815.1 Montemys delectorum | reverse complement strand
GAGAGAGAGAGAGAGAGAGAGAGAGAGAGAGAGAGAGAGAGAGAATGAAAGTGAGATTAAATGCTGAAGGTTATAAATGTCCAGATTATCGATCATCTTTTCAAACTTTACCATCTCTGTCTATACAGACAGGGCATCTACTAAACTATTGCAGCTCACATCATATTTGGATTTAGGTAATGAGGCTTCTTTCCTTACGATTTTTACCCTTTCAGGAAGCTTGCCCTTTTGAAGTCATTATCCTACAAGTGATGCCTTCCCAAGTCTTGTGCTATTGTAGGTCATATCAAACTACATTTTAAAATGTCTCATCCATATGTTTCTTTATTTAGACATTGGCTTTTGAAATGAAAGTTTCCTTCAGTTTAAAAATAGTTTTCCTGTACTGCACAGCAAGCGAAAATATCCAATCTCAGAGGAGTTCATTTTGCTAAGCTGGTGACCCTAAGACTGCAGACACATGTTATCAGAATGTTAAGTTCTACACCATTTCCAACAACAATATGACATTGCAGAAAAGCTCAATAATGATAATAATAGTTTTCAAATGTACTTGCAATTT
Source organism: Montemys delectorum (assembly GCA_019843815.1). NCBI lineage: Eukaryota > Metazoa > Chordata > Mammalia > Rodentia > Muridae > Montemys > Montemys delectorum. Next base: position 46,271 of record JADRCD010141555.1, on the reverse strand, counting down.
GCTCCAACACAGAAGGCAATGAATGAGGAAAGCACAAGCATGCTTGCTACCTTTCACTAGCCAGTTGCTAGAGAAACATTTAAGAAGTCCACCTCTCGAAATATCCTTCTATATGCTTCTATATTCTATTTTATTACAGTCCAACAGATCTCAAGAAAATATTTGTATCACCATGTTGACAAATCACTAGTTCTGTAGTGTGTCATGATCATACAATTAAGTCTTATCCTGATGCCCATAAATTTACTATTGGGAGTTAATTGTTGGATAGTATAGTTCTATAATAGCAGCAAACATGTTGGAGAAGCTGAATACAGACATTCCTACTAGACAAATTATGGAATGGGCCAGGAAAACATGTTATCCTCCTGTCCTCCCCTGGATTAGCAACATATAATTCAAGAGGATGAGGTAATGCCTGTGTTTAGATGAAGTCAACTATAAGCCAAGCATTGGTCTAGCATGAATCAATAAAGGTAAAATTATAACCTTTAGTCACAAGACATATGGCGATCTGTTCCACAGAATTTCTGGAATGAGGACCAGCTTTGCCACTGGCCCGGTCTGGTCCCAGTTCACAGCCTCTAGATCTTATTGCTGTTTCTCTTGGCTAACAAACTTAACCTACAATTCTCAATTCATTCATTTGTAAGCTCCGATCCCAATGTGCACATTCCAGTGTTACTTTAAAAATCAAAAACAGGATGATCAAGTTACTTGACACAGGTCACATATCTTAGGGAACTCTGAGCTAATCAAACAATTTGCTCACTGTAATAGGCGTTTTGGTCAAGTGGCTTACAGACTGATGGAAAAAAATTACAGGGAACCTGTGGAGGGGTTTCAGAGACTTTCAAATACTAATAAATATTGTGAAGTAACAATAGATAGGCATCATTCACCTTATCCCATGATGGTGTTTATTGGGTGTATGCTATCTCTTATCATGCTGGCTTTTTTCTCTGAAATTTGGACATAGTCAAGCAGAAAGGCAAATAGCTAATATATTATTGCTTAATAAGATAGCATCAATTTCCTTTAGTCAGTACTAGTAAAGAGTTAATCTGATGTCTGTCTCACATAATTTTGCTAAGCTGGTGACCCTGGTTGCCTGGTTTTGGTACACAAGGAAAATAATTTCATTTGCTGACTCTTCTTTCTGCAAAGAAAAATTACTATCTCCAGTAAGAAAGTATAGTATAATTTAGCTACTACCCAACTCTTCATATCTATGAGGGGTAGGGTATCCCATACTCCTTAGCATACCAGTATTCACCACTTATGATAAGAGAATGATCTCAAATATTCTGACAAATTTTAAAGTGGGAAAGAAGGAAAGAAAGAAAGAAAGAAAGAAAGAAAGAAAGAAAGAAAGAAAGAGAAAGAAAGAAAGAAAGAAAGAAAGAAAGAAAGAAAGAAAGAAAGAAAGAAAGGTAGGAAGAAAGGAAGGAAGGAAGGAAGGAAAGAAGGAAGGAAGGAAGGAAGGAAGAAAGGAAGGAAGAAAGGTAGGAAGGAAGAAAGGAAGGAAGGAAGAAAGGAAGGAAGGAAGGAAGAAAACAAGTATATTTTGAAACTTTCTAAATTAAATTTGGAAGGATGTAAGATTTTGCTTTGGTGCTTTTGTGTACTTGTTGCCATTGTTTTGGAGAGAAAAATTCTCTTTCTTGAGACAGGATCATACCCTTTAACCTAGACAGATTTGACATTTACTATCTGTCTTCAAACTCACAACATTCCTTATGCTGTAGCGTCCTAAATACTAGGATTACAGGCATGAGCCATACAGCAAGTCTCCATAAAATGATTTTAATTTGCAGAAAACTGCTCCTTATCACCTGACAAATCAGAATGTATTCAAGATGGACTTTGAGGTCCTAGAGATGCACGTCCAGGACACCTTTAAACTTAATGTCCTAAGAAGCTCACTGGAACAGATTTGTTCACAACTCATTCACAAAGGACAGTCACAACTTAATTGTGTCTAGCTCTTTTTTTCCCCCAGGGTCATAACTGAATTTATTTCTGAGGTATTCTATCTGTATTCACCTTAGTTACTAGGCTTTAAGTAATATTTCCCATTGCAATACTTAGTACCTGAAGCTAGTTCTCACTAAGTTCTAGCATGACCACAAATAAAGGCTTGTTTTCCCTATTTTACAGACATCTGTTATTCCTAATCTCCTATTGACCATTCACTCTGCTTTCTGTTTGAATGTATGAGACCCCATTGTTGATCACTGCAGTAATTTTTACATCCTACTTTGACTTCTATTAATCCATCATAAAAGAACATCTTAGCTCTTAAGTCAAACTTCCGTGCTCTTCCTTCCTCGAAATGTGGAATAGTTTTTGGAGAAACTATATCAGTTATGACCATCATGCTGTTCTGCCAAGTGTTCTCCTATATACAATGATCTTATTATAAGTCTTTGGTCAATGTTCTTCTCCTCCAAACTTTTACAATACTCTCAATACAAACTCTATCTTCCATATGAGAAGATCATAGTTTTATCTATGCAAATATTGTCTAACATTTCTAGCTCGAGTGACTAGCATAATTCCCAGCACATTTTAACCATAAACACTTGATAACTTAATTATGGCTTACTTCGTTACTTACTTAAATCCCCATGGTCCATAATGACATACGAAGGATCAATTTCTCTACTTCCCCTTTCATTTGTTATCTCAAGATTATTGCAGTAGAATGAATCCTCTTTTCTGCTCTTTTAATTTTTTCAGACAGGTTCTCAATCTGTACAACCCAAGCTGACCTCTTGTCTCAACTCAACTCAAGATGATCCTCTTGTCTCAGCCTTACAAATACTAAAATGATTGGCAGAATCCACCACATCCAGATAGTCTTCTTTAATTTTTTGTAAATGTTACTTTACTAAGCATTCATTTCCCTTCTGGACTTTCAGCTATTCATTCAGAGATTTTCTTTTTCTTTTGGGGGGGTGCGTGGGGGGGTGGGTAGAAAAGCTATATTTTGTTTTACAGCTCTCAGGTCACATTCCAGAGCTGTCAGAACTGGGATTGGAACTCAAGGCAGGAGTCTGGAGGCAAGCCTGAAGCAGAAGCTGTGGAGAAATGTAGCCTACTGATGTGCTCCCCTGACCTTGCTCCCCTGACCTTGCTCCCCTGGCCTTGCTCCCCTGGCCTTGCTCAGTTTGCTATCTTATAAGGCACAAGACCACCTATCTCTTGATAGCATTGCTCACAGTGGACAGAACCCTTCCATAGCAACCCAGTCAAGAAAATTCCCTATAGGCTTACATAAAGGCCATTCAAAGCCATTCAAAGCCATTCTTTTTTCTTTTTTTCTTTTTTTTTTCTTTTCTTTTCTTTTTTTTTTTTTTAGATATTTTCTTTATTTATATTTCAAATGATATATCCTTTCCTGGTTTCCTCTCTGGAAAAAAAAACCCTGCTCCCTCCCCCCTCCCTGCTCACCAACCCACCTTCTCCTACTTCCTGGCCCTGGCATTCTCCTACACTGGGGCATAGAACCTTCACAGGACCAAAGGCCTCTCCTCCCATTGATGACCAACTAGGCCATCCTCTGCTGTACATAGGCTGCTGGAGCCATGAGTCCCACCATGTGTACTCTTTGGTTGGTGGTTTAGTCCCTGGGAGCTCTTGGGGTACTAGTTAGTTCATATTGTTGTTCGTCCTAAGGGGCTGCAAACCCTTCAGCTCCTTGGGTCCTTTCTCTAGCTCCTTCATTGGGGACCTTGTGCTCAGTCCAATGGATGGCTGTGAGCCTCTACTTCTGTATTAATCAGGTACTGTTAGAGCCTCTCAGGAGACAGCTATGTCAGGCTCCTGTCAGCCAGCATTTGCTGGTGTCCATAATAGTATCTGGGTCACATCAGTCAGAATGGCTAAGATCAATAACTCAGGTGACAGCAGATGCTGAAGAGGTTGTGGAGAAAGAGGAACACTTCTTCATTGCTGGTGGGATTGCAAGCTGGGACAATCACTCTGGAAATCACTTTGGTGGTTCCTCAGAAAATTTGACATAGTACTACCAGAGCAATCAGCTATACCACTCCTGGGCATATACCCAGAAGATGCTCTAACGTAATAAGGGCACATGTTCCACTATGTTCATACCAGCCTTATTTATACTAACCAGAAGCTACAAACAACTCAGATGTCCCTCAACAGAGGAATGGATACAGAAAATTGTGGTACATCTACACGATGGAGTACTACTCAGCTATTAAAAACAATAAATTTATGAAATTCTTAATTTTAAGCATCTTCATGCCACATTGCTTAGCATTTTTATACTTGTCTTTATAACCTTATGCCTTTGATTTTCAGATTATCCTTGCACATGGGAATGAACTCATAGAAAGAGCCAGATAAGCCTCTCTGTTGAAGTCTCCTTCAGAACAGCTTGCACCCCACGGTTGACTGCTGGAAAAGACAGTGGTGTGACATTTACCCAGTAGAGCTTATCTGGTATATGACTCAGGCTGGACCCATCCCTGAACTTACACACTTGCCTGAGATTTTTGTCCTCTCTGATTTTGCTTTACTTCTTCACACTTTCTGTGAGAAAGTGTTCCTAATAATCACTTGAATCTGCTTTTTGAAAATCAATAGCCCATCATCTTACCCAGGGCTTCTGTCGTCCACTATTTAGAGCTGACCACTATATTCTATTAGTTCTCTCAGTGCCTCCAGCCTTCTCCGCTCCATTTCTTCTAGCATGAAATCCTCATTGTGGCAACTCAGGACTATATCATCCCAACTGGGGTTGCTCTTCAGTTCCAGCTACTCCTGCACTATCCAGTGAATGCAACCTCCAAAGAAACCAAAGAAAATGTTCTGTAAATATGTAAAAGTCCAGCACTTTATTCTTAATATTTGAAAAAGGCTTTCTCTCACAATGTTTTTTGCCTTAAAAAATTGCTTATCTTCAAAATCGTTTTAACAATCTAATGGCTGTTGCCTTTATTTGGGCTGTCTTGCTTGCCTCTTGCTCTCTTCCCTGGGACTATCATAGTCCTTTGTAATTGCAGTGTTTTTCTTTTTTATTTACCTTGTTTAATTTTTCCCAGGAAGTGTACCTTTATCTAAAGAAAAGAATGTTGCCTTTAGACTCTCAATCATTTTCATCCCCACAGAGTCCCGTTATCCCCAGCAGATGCTCAGCAACTATCCTTGACAGCCTATAAATCACCTGTTCAGCAATCAATGACTCTTAGTGTTGAGACATCCTTCTCATGGTAGTGTTACCTGAAAGAACAATTTTATTCCTCGCCTTTCCCTGTGTTCCACATTGCAGGTCACAAATTATCCAAACTGAAGCACACAGGGAGACAAAATCCAAAAATGTAATTTTGTATGTGTTTAATTGTCATTAGTAGACCTGCTTGCCAAATTTATTTGGACACTTTAAAAAAAACTGAACATCAATTTAATTTGGTATAGAATAATTGGATTCTACAGGCTTAGAGATTTAAGAGTTACAGAGTTGAATAGCCAAAGCACATTTATAGAACAGTTTTAATATGGAAGGATGCTTGTGCTTTTTATTATCTCTACTGAGGGATGATTCAGAACATTCTTGATTTCAGTACTGATAAGCACATGGTGCCACTAGCTGATAACCTCAAAACTCCCATCTTTGGATTTAACAATGGCTCTGTGAATCTAAATGCCATATGCTCATGCTACTTGGAGGCAATTACTTTAAAAAGTAAAATTAGTACCATCCTCAATGCCCCCTATACTCAATCTCCACCACTTGAAATGACTTTCTAGATTAGTCAGTAACTGAGAGTTTGTGCTAAATCTTATATGCCTAAAATGCAATCTTTCATTACTTTAGCCTTGTTTATGACCAACCTTCTAGAAATGTCACCTAGCTCTTATTTGAAGCAGAATCTATCTAGAGGTCTACCCTCTTGGTGTCGAACCAGGATAAACCACATATTGCTTATAAAACAATAAATAAAAAACACTAATCTATTCTTCAAAAAAACGACATGAACATTCTAATACTAGACTTTCCATGATGTATATATTATTTTGGTGAATGTGAAGTAAAATGTTGTTTTATTTATTTTTGTTTTAATGAGGCTATCTCTGAACAGTACTTAGTAAAAAGTAGATTCTCTTACTTATATCCAATCCTCATTATATTTGTCCTTTAAATTTTTTTCATTCAACATTTTATATCAGTTAGTTTATGTCATTCTATAACAAACTTAATAACTTAAATAAATCACTTGCTTCTTATAATTCTATAATTTTATTGTATAGTTTGACTGATCTAAGCTAATTACTCTTCATGTTCTTATAAACTCTAAGATAGGCAAGCAACTCTGTTGATTTAACATGTTTTCCTCATATGTTCACTTCTTACTTTGAACCACTGGTAGACTTGACTCTGCTCTCCATCCTCATATCTCATAATTAGGTGTCATTTGTTCATAGTAAACCAAAAGAGCAAAAGCTGAAGAGAATTGTGAGTCCTCTTGAATTCTCCAGTTCTGAACAATGTGATATTATTTCTATGATAGTCTGATAGTTACTAGAAGCCCAGGCTCCAGGGCTGTGTAAAACCCTCATGCTGAGAGAAGAGCAACAGAGTGTAGATTCAAAAAAGTGTGAAATCTTAGAGCCATCTTTAAAAGCATTTTAAAAGTTTCTCAAATGTGCTACTGTTCCAAGATGTCTTCAGTCTATACATTTCTTGTTCTAAAATTTGTGTTTGAGATGGCAGTATTTGAGAAACATCCACAGAAAGATGAATTTTTATTACTATAAATGTATCATCTGTTCAAATAGGCAATACTATTGAAGAACTACTCTATGACCTCTATATCTACAATACAGACATTCCAAATATAAAGAATACCATGCATGCATGAAAAAGTATAAAAATGGTCAGTCTGTCCAAAGGAGAGGTTTAGTATTTTGTGTAACATAAATATGAGTGACTACAAAATGATATAAGAGAATACATGTATATTCATTGAGTGATTACTGTTTATAATAGTCTTTGCACCTATCTTTAACTCATAAACTAATTTCATGCTTATAATACCACTTTAAAATGAGAATGGTGAAACTTTAATGAATTCGATAATAGGCCTCCAGTTAGTGGATGACAGAGATGGATACTGAGCATTTGAGACAGTCAAAAGGACTCTTGCTGTTCAGCATATGCTCTCAGGGGTACCTTTCCTTGATTTCATATAACTCTCCAAAATGTCCTCTATCTTTGTTGCACACTGAAGTCAGTTGTTTCAAAGTATGTGGTACTGTTTGCAAAGATACAGTCCATGTATCTAATATGCACAATCATCAACAGCAACAGCAGCATCACTCTAGGCTGCTTGCAAAGTCTCAGATTACTTCCCAGTTCAGTTGGATTACATTATCCAGGAAACTTGGGAGTCTGCATTTTTAAAATCTGGATGGATACTTCTGATGCCTTGAAACCTTGAGCCTGGCTACTTATCATTATGTATGATATTCAATCCTGTGCATAAGCCCTGGTGACTGGAGGTACCTGGGCTCTTTCTCAGGCTTACTGAGCCAATATTTTCAAATAGCTCTCTGGGCAATTCTGATGCACTTACGATTGAAAACTCACATCTTCATTCTAAGAAGACTTTGTTATATACTTAATTATATTCCAATGTATGTGCACCAGCAATTATAATGCACATTTTCTCAGAGAAAAGCATAACACATGCAAATTTTCATTCAGAAAAGAGTAACTAGTATTAAAACAGAAAGATTCTTTGTCGATCTTTGACAAGAGTCAGTTACTTCAGGATTCCAGGATGACAGGATGATTGGTGCCTCATCTACAATTAATGAAGTATTATATCAGAGGGCTGTCTGAGTTGCAAGCAATAGAATGAAGCCTTTCTCAGACCTGTGACCTGGAATGCATATCTCAGATGAAGCCAGGATGAAACTATTATCCTTTCTATGGGAATGAATCACATGCTCAAGCATGACCAAATTCAAGATTAAACTCAGAACCTAAGGCACAGAGTACACATTGGTGCTCTCATGTCAAATAAGAAATCACATTCTAATTCTCCTCAAAATTGTTATTTTCAATTTCTGTTAAAGCATCTGAGAAATACTGACCCATCACTAATTGGCCCCTTAGGTCTGAGGGCTAGAACAGAAGGAATTAGGTTCAAGAAATATTTCTGTTGCCAGCTATCTGGAAACATTTTTAAAAAATACCTCCCTTGGTAACTTTTATTGAGAGCTGTCCACAAAGGACAGAGAATCTATGGTTTGGAAAATATTTTTCAACTCAGTTTTTCTTTCAATCCATATGCCTTCAGTTCCAATTCTGAAAGTAGCTTGTAATCTAACAACAATGACTTGTGGAGTTCTCCTTGAATAAAGTGTGACTCTAAGGACTATGGATGAATTGAGATAATTAGTGCATATCAGAACTTGCTGCTGGAACTGTGGTATGTAGATTAGCATTACTGGCACTACCTAAAACTTCTTAGGCACTCACTCTTTGTTCCTAGCCAAGGTATACAGAATCATTTTACTAGCATGTTGAAGGGTCTGCATAATATTAAACTTCCAAAAATATTGCCATAGAAAATATGGTTTAGCAATCTCAACATAGTTGAAGGAACACTGTATACTCACCTGAAAACTTAGGTATTTTGAAAGTTGGAAATGGACCAAAACATGGTCCCTCAATGGTTATAGAGTTTAGAGATGACTGAATGTGACAAACTGAACGATTACCTTAACTCAAACTACCTAGAAAACAAGTCTGTAAAAGAGAATTAAGTACCTGAGAACCATATAGGAGGCATCTTGGAAGAAACAAGAATAAAGAATTGCTGAACATGTTTCCAGCTAGATAACATAGGGAGGTCTGTAATGTAAACAATCTAACAGAATTGGCACAACCTTGGTATATATGTACACTTTTGTTCACTTTTCTTCAGAGTCACTAGCCACCCCTTTGAATGCATATGGATGACAGACTGCTAACCAAAATGGTTTATCATTTCTAAGGACAATCCTATGAAAAAATGGGGCAACTGTAAAATGTCAACAGTATGTACAATTTTTGAGGACAGAAACACTGGCCAGAAAAACATATGTGAATGACACCAATAGCATTATTATAGTTGGTTTGTTGAAACTCCAAACCCCAAGACTATGGCATAAAAAGATGTGGTACTTGGGTACCATCTAGCTCATGTTGAAATTGCATTCCCATCATGAGATAGGAAGATGGAGCTAGGTGGAACCTTTAAGAGATGATTAGGACCAGACTCTCAGAGATGGATTAATAGATTGGTGGTTAAAAAAGAAATCTGGCTCTAAAGGAATTTTGGCTAGATACTAGTCCAATCTTAGTCTCTCACCATGGAATTCTCTATATTACTTTGAATATCATGCCAGAAACATGACCTTCTTTTCTTTATAATGTGGTTACAAGATTTAGTTAAAAGCATCTGGAATGAGACTAAGAGAGTATCTTTATAAAAGACCCTCCAGAAAAGCATTCTTGTATGCCCTTATCTACCACGCTAGGACATAATGACATTGAGACCATTACCAGTAAATGAACATGTTGTCACCCTAAACATGAACTATCCATGATGATGAATAACTTTTAATTGTTTAAAACTCATCCAACTTATAATACATGTTCCAGAAGCCCAAATGGACCTATATACAACATTGAGAGAATAGATGCCGGACAAGTACATCAGACGCAGAATATTTTATGTATTCAATGATGATATTGCTGTTGGAACAAGCAAAAGAAATGTGTCCTACATACTGCCATTTTGTTCCAAAACACAATAGCCGTTCTGAACCACAGCTTCCCTTATCTCATTTTTTTTCTCCAAAATGTAATGACTGTTCCTAACTGAAACAGAACACATAGATTTGATCACTTGGATTACAAAACTTACATTCTATGTCAGTTAACATAGATCAACCACATAAAGAAATCCCTTATGCCTAATTCCTGATTGGTGGAAAAATATAACAATAACTTGTCATAAAATATTTATAGTTTGGAAGCCTCAACACTATGTAGCATTTTGGCTCACTGTCCCAGTTCAGCTCCCAAGTCTGTTCTGCAGCCCTGATCCATCAGTAGTGACTTGATTACAACAATTCTTTGTCATGTGCATTGACCTTGTGTTTGAGGTATGTTGGATCTAAGCAAACCCCATAACAAAGGCATAATGTATCTTCTAAAAGTTAGAGAATGTATAATTGAACCAAAAAATTGAAGAACACAGACATTTTTCACATTCAACTACAGCCTTTTACTTCCCTTGGGAAGTTCACCTGTTCTCTGCCTGAACATGGAATTATTATGAAGACTATTCTATATAGCTGGATGCAAAGCTAGGAATTAGCCAGTCAAGTCATCACATCCTCATACATGAGATAAAATCTAGCATGAGAACTTGCCCAAAATTGATCCAGAATCTAATAAACATAATCAGATATTGGGAAAAAGTGGTTTCACTCTTCCTTGATGTTATTGAACCCAAGAACAGAATCCAAGAATGTAAGTAGATGATAAGGCAGGGGAATGAAAAAGAAACTGAGGTCTGAGTGTGTAAAGCATGAAGCCTGATAGAAAATCTAACATCTTAATGTCATTTTTTTTCACCACAAGGTAATCAACATGATGTTCTATTTCTTACAGTTAAGTTTGTTCTAAGGTTTAACTGTTGTTTTTGTTTTTTGTTTTTATGTTTGCTTATTCTCTTTGTTGTGGGATTAACATAAAGAATTTTTAGTTCCCTTTCTTATTTTTCTGAACCTTATCCATTTACTTTTATCACCATAGAAAATCTGTGGGTTTTTTCCCTTCTATTTTGGAAGGCAGGGTGGGGGACAGCTGAGGTGGCTGTGATTATGTTCTATGTTCAGATCACTTACTGCATAAATCAAATTGAAAATAAATTCTCACAGTTTATGTAAAAGCCAGATGCTCATTCTGAGTCCATAAACTTCACAGTGGATGAAAATGAGGGGAAAGTGAATATGGTTTAGGGAAAGGTGATATCTTTCAGTCTTTGATGTATCAATTTATTTCTTGACTTTGAAAGGTAAAAATAACATTTTAAAGAAAATATTCTTAGCAACCAACTCTATTAGGCTATATCTTATTTTCAAATTATGACAGAAAAATTCTTACAAATAAACTGAAAATAGATTAACTTTGAGAAACAGCAAGAGTGAACTACTGAACAAAACAGTTTAGTATTTTAAGACACATCAAAATGTGGCAATTCATCACCACTGTCAAAAAGTATAAATGCAATAAGAAATTCCTAAGGGGTAAACAATGAAAATACAAATCTGAATTTTCAAAGATTCCTAAAACCTAACTTAAGGCACATGATAGACCTAACATATGTGTGTGCTTCTGAACTTGAGGCAAAACTTCAGATTCATTGAGGAAATAAAACCTATTTGGTTTTATGAATTCACCCAACATTTTTCTTTATTTCATGTTATGCTGATCATAATAACTTCTCTCAATTGAGGGCTCACTAAACAGACACTTCTTACGTCTCCCCTTTTTGAGCCTCATAATTAAATCTGAACCTTCTTTGGAAATGAGAAATACGGTGCTAAGATGTTTTCACATTACTCAATGGTTCATGATAAATAAACAGTTGAACTGGGAATCTTGCCCTAAGCATCTCTAAGTCTGCAGCCTAGACACTTAGCTACTTTGCATGGCCATCTCTGATTTGTTTTTCTTCCCTCTCCATTGCCACACACCCCACCACTGTTAATCAAATTTCTTAAAAGTTTAGCACAGTACATAAAATATATAACATGAGTGTAGAAAGGTAATTTTGGCTCCAAGTTTCAAAGGTTGGCGGCCTACCATAGGAAGTAGGCTATGGGCAAGCAAAACCATTCATACATGGTGAAAACAGGGAGGGAGTAGGAATAATGAATATATTTATACTATACATCCTTTTTATATTTTTAATTCTCCCTGGGTCACCAGACAAGATTATGGGATAACACAAGAAGACTCTTTCTCCCTAGAAGCATCCTCACAGGCACACTTATGAAGTATACTTTACTGATTTCCCTGGCAATGCTTCTTAATGTAATAAAGTTGGACTATCAACATTAAACATTGCATTTCATATTTGAAATACCTTTGGATTGTTGCAGTGTAGGTTTTAATACTTTCCTTTAAGAATCTTTTCATCTGGAGTTGCTGGTTACTGACCATCAACACAGACAATCAAATAAACTTAACTGTTCTTTCCCTCTTTTGGGTCTGAAGAAGTCAATGCATTCTGCAGGTTGAAGAGGACCAGAGAAGCCTTCTCTTTTAAGTCGTACTAGCTCATATTGCTTGTGACAGAATTCATCAAGAGTTGGCTTTCACTTGATAGGAATACAGTATACTGTGTTCTTCAACATTTCACCCAGCTGCCTTCATTCTGCTTCCTCAAATATAAGCTACATAGCACCAGAACTGCACTTAACTACTGAACATACTACTTTCTTTAGTTGATGTTCCAGACTTACATTGAACACGTATCTTTTCAGATGTGTTCTGCTACATCTACCATTTTATATGTGGTATCAATAGTTGAGAGACTGCTTTAATTATGTATGAAAGACTTTACAAATCATAGATAAAACTCCCAATATACTAGTGTCCTAGTTAGCTTTAACTGTCCCTTGATGTAGTCTAGAGTCACATAAGAAGGGAGTTTTAGCTGGAGGATTGTCTAAATATGTTTGACCCATTGGTCATCAATGTGGGAATGCCCAGACCATTATGGGTGGTACCGTTCTCTAGGTATGTTCCTGAGCTGTATAAATAAACTGGGTAAACGAGACTCTAAAAGTGAACCAGAAAATAGTGTTCCTTTCTCTCAGACCACTGACCCCAAAGCAAAGAATGTCACAGGAGTTATCCAGTGCATTCTGTATATCATTTACAACCACATCACAATGCTTTTAAGCTGGAGAGAAGGAGAAAAAAAACATGAATGATCTTGTCCATTTTGTTTCAAGTGAAAGCATGAAATTCAGAGGTAAAATGAATGAAACTAGAACATATTACATTGACTGAGGTGACCCAAACTCTAAAAGACAACAGTCATACATTATTCTTATTTTTGGTTCTTAGCACCAAATTGTTAGACATGAACATAAAAATTAGTAAACAGAAATGTGAGATGAGACCAAGTTGGAGATGATCTGTACAGTGAGAAGCCATGAGACATAGGGTCTATAGTATGGAAAATGGCAAAAGCAGGGAGTTGTGCTGGCAAGGGAGAAGAGAGGAAAATATAAGACAAATGGGAGGTAGGAAGAATAAATAATTTCATAATAATTAAATTGAAAAGGTAAGTTGTCTTTCAGTGCACATTTCCTCTACTCAAGTGTATATAAAACCTGGTTTCATGACTGATGGGAAATGGTGAAGGCAACATGCAGAATTACGCTTTTCTACCTCCATCTACACCTAGAAGATCCACAGCCCTCTCTACCCCTTCTCCTTCAAGTGGAGAGCTTGCCTCCAGGGAGTGCTCTGACTCAGGGACTCAGGAGGGACTACTGATCCACAGCCCACTGCACACAGGTCTTATCAGAGGAGACCTGATCTCCCAGAAGTGTTGACACAAGCTTACAGGCCCACAAGAGAAACAAGCTCCAATCAGAGACAACATGAACATCTAACACCAGAGATCAGCAGATGGTGAAAGGCAAATGCAAGAATCTTACCAACAAAAACCAAGACTACTTGGCTTCATCAGAATCTATTACTTCTACCACAGCAAGTCTTGGATATCCCAAAACACTGGAAAAGCAAGATTTGGATCTAAAATCATATCTCAAAATGGTGATAGAGGAATTTAAGAAGGACATGAATAACTCCCTTGAAGAAATACAGGAGAACACAGGTAAACAGTTTCAAGCTCTTAAAGAGGAAACAAACAAACAAACAAACAAACAAACAAAAAACCTTTAGAAATTACAGGAAAAGCCGGGTGGTGGTGGCACATGCCTTTAAACCCAGCACTTGGGAGGCAGAGGCAGGCAGATTTCTGAGTTCCAGTCCACCCTGGACTACAGAGTGAGTTCCAGGACAACCAGGGCTACACAGAGAAACCCTGTCTCGAAAACCAAAAACAAACAAACAAAACTAAAAGAAGATAGCCACATGAACAGAATTCCAACTCTAACAACAAAAATAACAGGAAGCAACAATGACTTTTCCTTAATATCTATTAATATCAATGGACTTAATTCCCCAATAAAAAGACATAGACTATCAGATTGGGTATGTAAACAGGACACAACATTTTGTTGCATACAAGAAACCTACCTGAGTGACAAAGACAGACACTAACTCAGAATAAAAAGATAGAAAACTATTTTCCAAGCCAATGGTCCCAAGAAAAAACTTGGAGTAGCCATTCTAATTTCGAATAAAATCAGCTTTCTCCCTCAAGTGATCAAAAAAAGATAAGGAGGGACACTTCATACTCATTAAGGTCTACCAAGATGAACTCTCAATTCTGAACCTCTATGCTCCAAATGCAAGGGCATCTACATTCATAAAAGAAACTTTACTAAAGCTCAAAGCACACATTACACCGCGCACAATAGTAGTGGGAGATTTCAACATCCTACTCTCTGCAATGGACAGATCATGGAAACAGAAACTAAACAAGGACACAGTGAGACTAACAGAAGTTATGAAACAGAAGAATTTAACAGATATCTATAGAACTTTTTATACTAAAATAAAAGGATATACCTTCTTCTAAGTACCTCATGGTACCTTCTCCAAAATCGACCATATAATTGGTCACAAATCAGGCCTCAACAAATACAAGAAGACTGAAATAATACCTTGCATCCTATCAGATCACCATGGACTAAGACTGCTTATCAATAACAACATAAACAATAGAATGCCCACATACACTTGGAAGCTTAACAACACTCTACTCAATGATAACTTGGTCAAGGAAGAAATAAAGAAAGAAATTAAAAACTTCCTAGAGTTTAATGAAAATGAAGCTACAATATATCCAGACTTATGGGATACAATGAAAGCAGTCCTAAGAGGAAAACTCATAGCCTTTAGTACCTCCAAAAAGAAACTGGAGAGAACATACCCCAGAGATCTGACAGCACATCTGAAAGCTCTAGAACAAAAAGAGGCAAATTCACCCAAGAGGAGTCAAAGGTAGGAAATAATCAAACTCAGGGCTGAAATCAACCAAATGGAAACAAAAAGAACTATACAAAGAATCAACCAAACCAGGAGCTGTTTCTTTGAGAAAATCAACAAAATAGATAAACCTTTAATTCGACTAACTAGAGGGCACAGAGACACTATCCTAATTAACAAGATCAGAAATGAAATAACAACAGACACTGAGGAAATCCAAAAAAAATCATGAGATCCTACTACAAAAGCGTATATTCAACAAAACTGGAAAACTTGGATGAAATGGACAATTTTCTAGACAGGTACCAGGACCAAAGTTAAATCAAGATCAGATAAATGATCTAAATAGTCCCATATCTGCTAATGAAATAGAAATTGTCATTAATAGTCTCCCAACCAAACATAGCCCAGGACCAGATGGGTTTAGTGCAGAGTTTTATCAGACCTTCAAAGAAGACCTAATATTAATATTCCTTAAACAAAATAGAAACAGAAGGTACTCTACCCAATTCATTCTATGAAGCCACAATTACTCTTATACCTAAACTACATAAAGACCTAACAAAGAAAGAAAACTTCAGACCAATTTCCCTTATGAATATCAATGCAAAAATACTCAAAAAAAATTCTTGCAGACCAAATCCAAGAACACATCAAAAGAATCATCCATGATCAAGTAGGCTTCATCCCAGGGATGCAAGGATGGTTCAATATATGGAAATCCATCAACGTAATCACTATATAAACAAGCCCAAAGAAAAAAAACCATATGATCTTGTCATTAGATGCTGAGAAAGCATTTGACAAAATCCAACATCCCTTCATGATAAAAGTCTTGGAGAGATCGGGAATTCAATGCCCATACTTAAACATAGTAAAAGCAATATACAGCAAACCAGTAGCCAACATCAAACTCAATGGAGAGAAACTGGAAGCAATCCCATTTAAATCAGGAACTAGACAAGACTGCCCACTCTCTACCTACCTATTCAATATTGTTCTTGAATTCCTAGCCAGAGTAATTAGACAACAAATGAAGGTTAAAGGGATACAAATTGGAAAGGAAGAAGTCAAAATATCACTATTTGCTGATGATATGATAATATACTTAAGTGACCCCAAAATTCCACCAGAGAGCTCCTAAATCTGATAAACAACTTTAGCAAAGTCGCTGGATATAAAATTAACTCAAGCAAATCAGTGGCCTTCCTCTACACAAAGGATAAAGAGGCTGAGAAAGAAATTAGGGAAACAACAACCTTCGCAATAGTTACAAATAATATAAAATACCTTGGTGTGACTCTATCTAAGCAAGTAGAAGATCTGTTTGATAAGAACTTTAAGTCTTTGAAGAAGGAAATTGAAGAAGATCTCAG
Source organism: Montemys delectorum (assembly GCA_019843815.1). Lineage (NCBI taxonomy): Eukaryota > Metazoa > Chordata > Mammalia > Rodentia > Muridae > Montemys > Montemys delectorum. The sequence continues at coordinate 29,666 of JADRCD010141555.1, read as the reverse complement.
AAGTTGGAAAGATCTCCCATGCTCATGGATTGGCAGGATTAATATAGTAAAAATGGCTATCTTACTGAAGGCAATCTACAGATTCAATGCAATCCCCATCAAAATTCCTACTCAATTCTTCACAAACTTAGAAAGAGCATTTTGCAAATTCATCTGGATTAAAAAACCCAGGATAGCGAAAACTATTCTCAACAATAAAAGAACCTCTGGTAGAATCACCATCCCGGACCTTAAGCTGTACCACAGAGCAATTGTGATAAAATTGGTACAGAGACATGAAGGTAGATCAGTGGAATAGAATTGAAGACCCAGAAATGAATCCACACACCTATGGTCATTTGATCTTTGACAAAGGAGCTTCCTATTAGTTGACCCTTGAGGACTATGTGAAGCTTATCTGTCGATACAGTCTCTTCTTATTTTTCCTACTCAGCAACTGACTCTGATAAACTTCCTGTAAAATGTATGTTTACCAGCTGAAAAAAAAAAAAAAAAACTCAGGTGACAGCAGATGTTTGAGAGGTTGTAGAGAAAGAGGAACACTCTTTTCTGGTTGGATTGCAAGCTGTGACAACCACTCTGGACATCAGTTTGGCGGTTCCTCAGGAAATTGAACATAGTACTATCAGAGGACCCAGCTATATCACTCGTGGGCATATACCCAGAAGATGCTCCAACATGTAATAAGGACACATGCTCCACTATGTTCATAGCAGCCTTATTTATAATAGCCAGAAACTGGAAACAACCCAGATGCCCCTCGACAGAGGAATGGATACAGAAAATGTGGTACATTTACACAGTGGAGTACTACTCAGCTGTTAAAAACAATGAGTTTATGAAATTCTTAGGGAAATGGATAAATCTGGAGAATATCATCCTGAGTGAGGTAACCCAATCACAAAAGGACACACATGGTTTGTACTCTCTAATAAGTGCATTTTAACTCAGAATATTGAAATACACAAAGTATAATCCACCAACCACAAGAAACTTAAGAAAAAGGAAGACCAAAGTGTGTATACTTCATTCCTTCTTAAAAGGGGGGAACAAATTACCCATGGAAGGAGTTACAGAGACAAACTATGCAGCAGAGGCTGAAGGAAGGACAATCCAGACACTGCTCCACCTGGAGCATATTCAACCCTTCCCATATTCAATCATTAAATCCAGACACTATTATGGATGCCAGCAAGTGCTGGCTGACCAGAGCCTGATATAGCTGTCTCCTGAGAGGCTTTGACAGTACTCAACTAACACAGAAGTAGAGGCTCACAGCCATTCATTGAACTGAGTACAAGGTCCCCTGTGGAGGAGCTAGAGAAAGGACCCAAGGAGCTGAAGGTTTTGAAGCCCCTTAGGATGAAAAACAATATGAACTAACTAGTACCCCAAGAGCTCCCAGGGACTAAACCACCAACCAAAGAGTACACATGGTGGGACTAATGGCTCCATCAGCATATGGAGCAGAGGATGCCCAAGTTGGTCATCAGTGGGAGGAGAGACCCTTGGCCCTGTGAAGGTTCTATGCCTCAGTGTAGGGGAATGCCAGGGCCAGAAAGTAGGAGAGTTTGGGTTGGTGAGCAGGTGAATAGGGGAGGGAGGGAACAGAGTTTTTGTTTGTTTGTTTGTTTGCTTATGGTCCAAACTCTGTATGTATTTCTGCAAAATAGAAGACAGCTAAAAATAAAATGTGTACATATACATGTGTGGTAGATGAATAGACCTCACCCCTTTACCATACTTTACATAAATACTTTTTCCTCCACCAAATGTTTCCCTTATATCTTCAACAGAAACAGTATGTTTATGGTCTAAGTAAGGGAACAACACTAAAGGGACAGTGTTTATGACAGTTTTTCAGTAGAACTCATTGCTGGTGATAAAGGTGAAAATTATTTCCCCCAGCTGTGTTTATTTGATTATTTCTTTTTTTTTTTTTTTGATAGTACTCCTCAGATACTTGAAAGATACATTTCTTTTTCCCCAAGTTAGCAAACTTTTCTGATAGTGAGTCAGGTTCCCTAAGTACATAAAATAGTTGACTTAAACCCAGTTTGTTACTTATCTGTCCTTTAATACTGGGCCTGAATGAATGGATTAGGAAATCTGCAAATTGAGTAATCATCCAAGACAAATGTTCCTTACAAAATTCCATCAGTTCACCCATTCATTGGACTAAATATTAAATGAAATTGGCAAGAGCCATTTTTCAGTCCACAAACTTGCAGGGTGATGGGATCTAGCTAGCACTGGGCACCTTCTTCCACCTACCTTCTCTAAACGAGCAAGTACTCTTCTTACTCCATTTCCTGCCTAGAAAGTACCAGAAGCCACAACTTGCTGGAAATATTTGTGGAAGTATCAATAATATAGACCAGGCATTTGTGTTTATTTGTTTGTTTGTTGTTTGCTTGTCTGCTTGTTTTTGTACAAGAAATAGCTAGATCTATTAAGAATCCTTCTTTGAGTTAGCAGAAGTTTTACGTTTTAAATTATTCTTATAATTGTTATTTTAAACTACTGTCCATGCATTCCTGGCAATATTATTTACTTTTAGTCAATTAGCTTTACAGGAATGTTACTTTGTATAATGTTCCATAGTAGAGGATAATAAAAGATTTTAGGGGGCTGGAGAGATGGTTCAGCAGTTAAGAGCACCAACTGCTCTTCCAGAGGTCCTGAGTTCAAATCCCAGCAACCACATGGTGGTTCACAACCATCTGTAATGAGATCTGATGCCTTCTTCTGGTATGTCTGAAGACAGCTACAGTGTAGTTATATACATAAAATAAATGAATAAACTTTGAAAAAAAAAAGACGAGATAATTCTTGGTGCCTAGCCTGATGGAGCAAGTCTATTATTTTAGCTACTTAGGAGACAAAGGTAAGACAATTTTAAATCAAGGACTGGATAGGCTATAGAGTAGGATAAAGGGGTCTGAGCAACAAAATAAGACTCCATTTCTAAATGAATAAATAAAGTAAAAAGAAGACTCAGGTTTAATTTTGGGTAGAGTACTGGCTAGTATATGTGAAAGCCAGGGTTCAACCCCCAGTACCACAAAGGAAAGAAAAGAAGGAAGGAAGAGAAGAAGAGTGGAAGAGAGGAAGTGAGACTGAAAGGGAGAGAGGAAGGATAATTAGAGTGAACAACACATGAATAGTATCATGCTGGACTGAGCCCAGCAGGAATTAAATACCATCCATTAAGGGTCTCCTAGGCATGCAATTAATCTCTGCAGCAATCTTCAGCACAATGGATAAGAAGTTTCTAAGGGAATCAGGTATTTCTTATGTAGTCTGCATCTACTAGAGTCACTGACAAATGGCACTCTTTCCATTTGTTGCTTAATGGATGTAAGCATACTAAAATACAAGCCAGAAGAGAATAACTGCAGCACGTTAGACTGAGTATCATGAGTAACAGGACAGGATAATTCATTAGGAGTACTCAAGGCTCTGGGACACACTATACTAAACCTAAGAAGAGAGACAACTTCCTGTGTGCAAAATATAACAACAAACACTCCAGTGAAGAGGCATGTATATGGAGCTCTGAAACAATGTTATCTTCAGAAAGTGGAGAGTTGTTTAAAAGTAGGAAAAATAGTGGTGAAGCTATGCTGTTTACAAGGATCAACTGTCTGTGATTCTATAGCAAGGCTACATGGTGGTCAGAGTTAGTGGCCTTGCTGTGCTCGTGAGCGGTGAATCTGAGAAGTGGTACGCTTCTGTATCACAGGACAAGGTAGGTTGGAATGCAGCCATTTCAACCACATTCTGGATTGATAACCACTATGGTGGGCCATGAGGTCTAGCTGAGGTCTTTCGGGCTTGACCCAAGAATTACTGACCTAAAATCATTTAGTATGCCTGTCATTCTGCTGAACTATGGGATCTATTGAACCTATGACTAAGGTTGAAAATCAAAAAGTGCCATAGTTGTCTGTAGAGCAGCAATATTTCTTCAATTATATGATATTGGTGGCTGGTTTGAGTTAACATGAGAGATAAAAGCTAATGCATTAGAGAAGAAATAGGCCATCTGAGTTAGAGACAAGGTCCTTGGGACTGAGTGGATTACTAAAACTTTCTCTGGATTTGAGCTAGTATAGGAAAACAGGTCTAGAGAGATGGCTCAGAGGTTAAAACCATATACTACTATTGCTGAGGACCTGAGTTCAGTTCCCAGAAAACATTTCAGGCAGCTCACAATCTGTAACTCTAGCTGTGGAGAGTCTAATATCCTCTTCCTACCTTCACATACATGTACCAACACAAAGTTGCATATACATGGGCACATGCAAGCTCATGTGTAGGCACACACACACACACACACACACACACACACACACACGCTAAAATAGTTTTTATATGTTTTTTAAAGATTTATTTATTTAATTCATGTATGTGAGTACACTGTCTCTGTCTTTAGACACACAAGAAGAGAGCATCAGATCCCCACTACAGATGATTTGTGAGCTACCATGTGGTTGCTGGGAATTGAACTCAGGACCTCTGGAAGAGTAGTCATTCAGTCACTTAGCCTCTGAGCTATCTCTCTAGCCAAAAAAGGAGAATAGGATAAATTAAAGAGACATGACAAGGAAAAGAAGTAAGTGTCTCACCTCTAGGGTATGGTTTAAATCTCACTGGTTCCAAGGGAGGGAGGCATTTCAAGAGCTGACTTATTCTCCATTCTATGAGATATTTTAAAATAAGTGTCATAATGGATAATGGACACTCACTACAGGCCAAAATGTTTATGATCTTTAAGCACAATCCCACTCACTGCTTTCTCATCTATAAACCTGTATTTTCCTGAGAAAATTTCACAAACGAAATTCCAGACCATTTTTACAATGAAAGCCAGGATCTTTACTTCCCCTCTGTAGAGTGAGAATAACTTTGAACTTTAGCTACCTTTGTTCATCCTTTTTACATTTCTTTCTTATCTGCAAACAAGCATGAGGCATCTCATAAACCAATTTTTAATCTCACTAAGAAAAAAAATTGGGGACAATATGTTTCACAGTACATTCATACTTCATCATCTGACCCTGGAAATAGGTTATATATATCCTGTGAGCAATGCAACTCCAAAAGCCACCCAAACCATACATGTTTGCCATTTTTTTCCCAAACTCTGGCATGATTCTTTCCCAAGAAGTTCTACTTCTGGAGTGTATGCTACTTTCTCTTTAATTTTTCAGATCCTAACATAACTATGTCATTCTTCTTTCCCTCTCCTCCCTCCAATGCCTCCCATACACACCTCTTTACTCTCTTTCATGCCCTCTTTGTTTTTTTTCATTAATTGTTATGTACATATAGGTAAAAGGATTTAGACGTATATCCCTAAATACGACTTTCTCCATATCTATAATGTTACATGTAAGTGTGTTTATCAAGGCTGATCATTTGATACTGGATAACCAATCAGTGTGCTCTTCTCTAGAAAAGTCTACTTCCCCCACTCTCCGCACTCCTTCATCGCCTGAAGTTCTTTGTGTAGGATTGATCATTCATGGACTTCCCCATCTACCTTGTTTCATGTGCTTGCATATGTGTTACTCATTGCCTCCCTTTACAATTAAGAACATGCTCTTTTCCTTGGCAAACCCACACTTTACCCTCTGAAATCCTTTATGGCATAAATCAAGGTCATGGCTTTAGCTGAGTAGAAGTCGACTTAGGCTTCCCACAAAGACAATGTTGAACTTAAACTCCTTTAACTAGTGTGACCTGATGAACCCATCACTATATATTTAAGATGCAGGGAATTTGGCCATGAGGACCATTGTTTGAATAGTAGAGGTCTCAGACCACTTAGAACACCCCAAAGGATACCTATGTAGGACTAGACACTTAAGGACAAGTAAGCTGTTACCACATCAACACCACAAGCAAAATACTGTGTATAAATGTTAAATATACAAGGCAGATGCTGGCATGGTAGAAAAACTTCAAGTGTAGGTATTATTTGTTCAATATTAAATAAGGTACAAGTAATGCAAACACAATTTTCAAAGGAAGAAATATACTGATCAATGAAATAGAAAAATGTTTATAATATAATGGAGAAATATGAACAATAAATTTTAATAGGTATATAGCATTGGAGCAGTATAAAGAAAAATAAGCCTGTGGTGAACAGAAGACTATGGTGGAAGAGTATAACTTTTTGTAAGACAGAGAAGTCCCCATTAAAGACCTGAAACCTAAGCTGAGCCCTGAGCTGCGTTAAAGAGAGTACAATAAATGTACAGAAGAGGATTCTAACAAGAATGTAAGATGAAAGTTCAAAGACCTAACAAAGGGATGAGATAGGATAGTAGAGAACTGCAAGGCCAGTCAGGCTAAGGCAAAATGAAGCAAGTCTCCTCATCTACTTTCCAAGGTTGGCACTCAGAGGTCAAAGAATTGACGCACATGAACTGAAGTTTTGAGAGTAAGTACAAGTTCATAATAGACTGTGAAGGGGAAAAAACACTATTTTGAGAAGTAATCCTCAGAGTAGAGAAAATGCTGAGACACAAAATCAAGTTTCCCTAGTGGAATCAAAGCTCAGGAGGCTTGAGAACCCTTTGGTTTATGTTTGACAGATGAGAGACGTCCCAGCACAAAGCTAATTTTTAAAAACACAGTCAACTCAGCTCTATATTATGACACCAAAAGCCTGATAATTTAAAATACAAGGTAGAAATAAAGCATAAAGCAGCTCGTGGAAAGGACAGCTAAATCACAGAGTAGGGAAGAATCAGTTCAGAGAGGAAAACTCTGTCTTCACTGTGTCTACCGAGGATGTTTTTAATTTATAGTTGTTGAAGATTTGAAAACAATTATAAAATTGACTTTTATATAAAACTGGAGATACACAGTGCCATGCATCTGTGATGTTAAAGCATGTGTTAGACATGAATACAAAGACCATGTAATAAGCCATCATTCTTCAGCAATTAAGCAAATAGAAAAAGTACCTTAGAAACAACATGTACAAGTTGCTATGTATTGGTTCTTTAAACACAATTGGTGGTAGCAGGGGAGAACATAGTATACAAATTGATGGGTGTTGGGTTACACACTCTGAACTGAACCTTTGCCACTAGAAATCAAGATCTTTTGTCATATAGCATAAGAGTTGACCATGGCAAAGGACCACAACCACCACCATTTAAAAGCAGTCTTGTCAGCTTGGCAATAAAACACTACGGTATGCCTGTCTCTTGTACTCTTGAATGCATCTGTAGAAACTTTCAAATGGGGAAAAAAAGAAAAGAAAAGGAAAGGGCCAGTGGACTTTTTTTCTCTGTTTAAAACCAAACAGAAAACAAACTCGAGTCTCTTCAAGGTATATGATTTGTATAAAGAAGGACTAAGAAGCATACTGCCTTCAGAGATCTAAACACAAGTGCCATGCATCTTGTCAGGACATAGGGAGTGCACCTCTCACACTACTTCCTGAGGGTACTAAAGAACCACTTTGTCACTGCTGACATTAAATGAAGTTGCAGAATTCATCTCTAGCTACTTAAGAAGGTGTGATGATAATTCAGCAATAAAGCAAGGCTTTTCTCATCCAGAGGTGTATAGTCTGGCATTGCTTTTATTTCTACAAATGATCTCAGTAAACATGGCACTCCAAACACAAGAAATGTGGGTGTGTAGGATGAGGCTGCAACGCCAGCATGTTGTGGTGTCTCATGCTCGTAGAGTAGGTGAGTGCCCAACATTGCAAAGAAGTACTCTTTTATTCTTGCTCCAAGTTCATTAACAGTTTATTAGCTGCTTTTCCTCTAGACTTCTTATAACTTGCATAAGCCTCTGGAGAAGAATCCACATTGTTTTAACCATAAAGATAAAGAATTGAAATGATAAAGTCCTTGTCATCAACAAGCCATGGGTTCAACTATTTGGGACTCTTCAACTCTGTTCATGAATATTTCTTTCAACAGTTGGACCAACCCAGCCCTTTCCCTGCAAGTTCCTGAGGAGGCTCAGTAGTACTTTTTCCATTTCCATTTCCAGATGTTTTCTCCTTTTTTTTTTTTTTTTGTCTCCAGTTTCTGCAATTGGGGTGCAGTGGCTATGCATGTGTACTTTCTTTTTCATTAGCCTTGCAGACTCCTCCCATTCCTGGGAGTCCTAAGCTCAAAATCTTTTCTTCTGCCCTATTTAGTGAGATTGTTTTTCTGCATTATAACTGAGATCATTTTGTCGCATAATTCATTCTGTGCTGGCTTTCTCCAACTTCTAAATGATTTTTTATATTTGCATATATTAATATTTATTCTTTGTGCTGTAAGTTTCTATGGATTTTTAATATTTATGTAATGTGATAATAATCTACCATTATATTATAAAACAAAAGAATTCTGTTGCCTAAAAGATCCTGATCTATCACTTCCACTTTCGTCCACTCTTTTCAGTCCTGACAACCATTGATATTTTTATTATGGCTTTTCCAAAACACCATGCAGTTGGAGTTATACAATGTACAGCCTTTTTGCTAGCTTTCCTACCTATAAATATACATTTTAAATGCACTCATGTCTTTCTGTGCCTTCATTACTCTCTTCTTATCACTAAATAATATTCTCTGGAAGAAATAATCTACAGATTGTTTATTCATTTATGTGTTAAAAGACATTTTAATTGCTTATAGACATCAGTGATTTAATAATCACAATGGTGTTGCAAGCTGTTTATATTTTATTGGGATATTATGTTGAAATTATATAGGTAAATAGGACCTAGGTGCAAGGTGACTTAATCACTTGGAAAGACTATGCTTAATGTCAAAAGCAGCTGCTGATCTGTGATGGAAGTACCTATGCCATTTGTATTTCCAGCAACAATGGATGAGCATTCTTATTCTTCCACATTCTTGTCAGTAATTAGTGTCAGATCATTGGAGTTTTGTCTTTATAAAGCAATTCACATTAGGTGTAGAGTGATATTTCAGCTCTGTTTTAATTTGAAATTCCCTAGCTACAAATTATGTAGAGAATGTCATGTGCTAACTTGCCATTCTCTGTGACAAAGTGTCTCTTTGGGTAATTTGCCCATTTAAATACATTTTGTTCTTTATGAGTCTCCTCAGTTCTTTACACATTTTGCCTAAGTTCATTAACAGATAAGGTTTTGCAGAAGGTTTTCCCATGCTTACATCTATCTTTTTTTTCATAGCAGAAGTTGCAGTTTATTGATAAATTCCAGAGTATCAATATTTTTTCATGTTCTATGCTGTTGGTAATTTCTTTAAAAGGCATCACAAAATTTAATAGTCATATATATATTTTCTTCTTGACCTATAAATTACTAAGTTACTGTAATCAAGTTTCTAACTCAAATAGACTTTCCCCTCACTTTCTTAGTCCACTGGGACACTTTACTCTCCAATAAGTATAGCTCTGGATTTTCATGTGTGCCTCTGTTTTCAGATAAGGAATCCCCTTTCCTTATGCAACATTTATCTTTGTACTTTTCCAGCTTTCTCTAGATCATAGAGATCATAGCATCATAACGTACATCTTTCTTCATCTTTTCAATTTTTAAAATTTTAATATTTTCTAAATATTAATGTTACTGTTCTCATATAAATCTATCACACAGGTACACATGTATTGTTAATTTTTATGTGGTCAAATAAAATGTTTTTAGTTTAATTTTTATATATGTTTACATATTTTACATATGTTTTTGTATGTGTTTCATTAACTTTTATATATGTTAACATTGGATGATTTTTTGTTTGCTTATACTGATTGCTTCAAATGGACTAGATGAAAGATAGGAACTACGGTCACTTACACAGCACAAACCTAGACATTAGAAATGAGTGTGGCTCATGTTTGCTCCTCAAATTTGTCTAACATTAATGTTAAGTTAAATTAATATTTGCCATATGTCAACTCAGCTAACATTTGCAGGTCATATAAAATACTGTTCTAGTTTAAATGTATAATTATTTATCCTTTTAAATAAAATTCACACTTAAAATTCTTCAATAATAATGAAAGCCATTGGAATATAACTTAAACTGTTCAATTGTAATAGTAATTGAATTATATTATCAATAAAATTGTTGAGAAAATATCTTGTGTATTATATAGATGTATCACCTGTCAATTAAAACACCTATGGCCTATGACTTAGGCAGGAAATAGAGGTGGGACATCTGAGAGGAGAAAGAATTCTGGTAGAGAAAAGGCAGGAGGGTCACCAAAAAGAGGTGACTGTCAGCCTATGGAACTGGGAGCACAGGGGGTGGGGGGGTGGGGGGAAGAAACAGATTTAATTACAACATAAAATTGTTTAAAATAAAAACAAGTTAAGGAAGACTGCCTTATGTTTAATTTATTTTTCTCCCTTTTACATCAACATGTACGAATTGTATAGAATATGCTGTTTCATCATGACAATTGCATACATTAATAGCTAGTCTTGGTTGCCAATTTGACACATATGGAAAGAGGGAACCTCAGTTGGAGAATTGCTTTCATCAGTTATTATATTGATTTTTGTTTATGTCTATAGCCATGTTTTTTAAATAACCAGTTGATGTAGGAAGACCCAACCCAAAGTGAACTGTACCATCCCTAAACTGATGGACCTAGCTGTATACAAAAAGTAGCTGAGCAAGCAAGCCAGTAATCAGTGTAGACCCTGCTCATTGGTTCTGGTACTTCCCTAACAGCTTGCTGTAGTGCCATCCCTCACCCAATCCATATGATGGTTTTGTGACCTGTAAGCTAAGTAATCCATTTCCACCCCAAGTTGTATTTGGTCAATATCTTATTACAATAAAAAAAAAAAAAAACACTTTGACATATCTTCACCGAAACTATTTCTCATGTTTATTTCCTCTTTATTCTATAGTCCCAATCTTTTTTCCAAATATCTCTCATATGTTCATATCTTTTAACTTTTTGGTCTAGATATATGAGAGAAAATGTATTATTTCTTTCTGTGTATGATTTATTTTTATAACACAGTTATCTTTAGGAACATCATTTTTCTACAAGTGACATTTTGTTCCTCCTTATGCTCCAATAATACTCCATTGCTATGCATAAATATATGTATGTGTGATATATGTATATACATATATTATATAATGTATACTCAATATCTTCTTCATCTAAAACTACACTTTTCCCAAAAATTCTCTTGGGCATTACTTGACTAAACAGTGAAGATTCAGTTTATTCTCTGGAGTTGTTGGAGGCTATATTCATCTGACAAAGAGGGAGCTGATTCTGGGTAAAAACCAGGTGTGAACTAGACAAACAGTGTCTTGAGTCAATAGATTTCCAACTTGTAAAGTTCTTTGAAAGCACACTGACAAAGGGATAATGGAGTAGAGGGACTGTGCAATACATCAGATTTTGAAAAGAGTTGAACACAACAGTCCCAAATCCATCAGTCAAGAACAACAGTTCAGAAACCTGGGAATGTGACTACAGAAAAGGATTTGGGAGTTCTAAAGCTTTGTAATCAATGTCTCATCCCTCCATGTACCTGTCCCACAAGAAGGGAGATCCTTCAGATCCCTGGGCAGACTCAGGCAGAACATAAAGTGTGATGTGGCATCTACATCATAGCAAGTGATTCAAAGCACATAAATTAGGGAGATAAAGTCTGAAAGGTAAGTTAGGCAAAGAAGTCTGAAGCTGAGATATTCTAAACACCTCCTGACCCTGGCCATAGAGGATAGAAGATATATGGATCACAGGTCATTTGTGAGAGAATTTGGTGCAGTATCCTGACAGATAGAAATAAAATAAATACAGTAGCTGGGCTCTTCTTCAACGAAGCAGCATCGGCTAAGAATATAATACTTCTATTTCACTGTAGTGCTCATTTGGGTGTATATATTTTTATGACTTTAAACATTTTTATGTTCTCTTTTAACTTTTATTTTCTCACACCATCATAGCTAGCATCACTTGTCAACTTGACATTACTTGCAAGAGAGAGTCTCTATTGAGGAATTGTCTCCGTCTCACTGGCCTGTAAGTATACCTAGGGAGTATTTCTTTATTGCTAATTGATGAAGGCGTGCAAGATCACCCTGGCCTCAGATGTATAATAAAGATAGCTGAACTAGGGAAATCAAGCCAGTTAGCAGCATTGCCCCCTCATTTCTGCTTCATTTCTTACGTCCAGGTTACCGCCTCCTTGGTTTTCCTCCCTGTTTTCTTTTAGCAGTGGATTATGATATGCATGTTGGAAGATGAAATAAGCCCTTTCCTGCTTCATGTCATGGTGTTTATCACAGAAACAGAAAAGAAAACAGAATATACATATTTACTTTTAAGTTTTAAGTATTTCAATGTTTTCTTAGCATGCGAACTTTTGTAATTAAATGTCAATTGATATCTTGTAGACGCTCTTACATCTTTTCTTTTCTCCAAAATTTTCTCTAATGTTTTTCCTATTTTTACACAGATACTTTCCCTCTGTTTCTTTTAAATTAGGAGTGCATGTGTGTGCGTGTGCATGGAATGTACATACTCGAGTGGAGGTTTCCTCAGAGTGCAGAATGTGGTTTGGAATCCCAGGAGCTCCAAGTGTAGGAGGTTATGAGCTGCCCAATGTGGATTCTTGGAACCAAAGTCTGGTCCTTTGTAAGAGCAGTGCATGCTCTTAATGACTGATTCTTATTTCCTCTCTTACCCAAACTTATTCTTCATTCACTTAGTCTCCATTTTGCCAAACAAGCCCTAGGTACTCCTGTTTCTAAAGCTCATAGGAGCTACAAGTCAAGAGAAAAATTCCTTTTTCTGTAGTTAACATTGGAACTTCAAAAAAACCATAGTTTTTGCTAAAGTTGACTTTCCCTTTAATGTAAATCCATGTGAAAAATAGCCAATCAGAGAACTCTTATAAAGGAAAACAAAAAAAAGGGGTGCAAAAGAAGAAAAACTAAAAGTTGAAAGACATACACATAAGCTAACTATAAGTTAAGCAAAGCAAGAAATCTAAAAACACAAGACAACAGACAACACCCCAAGTATAGTATCTTCACAGGTTAAAAGCTTTTCATTACTGTCAAGCAAACATAATACAATAGCTGAAATACAAGAAATTCCAAATTCTGCCTTTAAAATATATCAATTGACCAAATAGGATATTCAAAGATAAAATTAATTAATTAAAGATGTGGACAAAAAGTTTATAAAAGCCTTTCAAGATATAGATAAGAAAGTTACTCAAGTGGATGAATGCATCAATAAGAGGAGAAGAAATATAAGAAAATTTCAGAAAGAAAATTGAGTTACTAAAAAAGAACAAACAGAAATTCTGCCAATCAACGAATGTGTCAATAAAGTTAGAAAATAATAGAATCATGAATAGATTAGATGAAGAGGAAGAATTAGTCTCAGGAATGAAGTAAAAAGTTGAGGTAATAATATATAGTCATAAATAAAGGAGAAAAAAATAAAAACAAAACAAAACAAAACAAAAAACCAGAAAGCAACCAAACAACAACAACAACAACAACAACAACAACAACAAAACCCCAGGACAATGACCCAGAGTGTAGGGATGACCTCTTGTATACAAGTGTGGAAGCATCATCTGTCAATAAAAAGCTGATGGCCTATTAGAAAAGAGCAGGAAATAAAAGGTTAATGTTCCAGTAGAGAGACTGGAACTCTGGGAGACAGGCAGAGACAGAAGATTCACCTGGACTCACAGGAAGTCAGATGTATGAAAGTAAAGAAAGGTAAGTAGCCATGTAACAGACAAAAAAAAAAATAATATAAGTTAAGATAAGAGATGAGCTAGTCAGGGGAAGGACAAAGCTTGTGGCATAGGCATATTTAGATAAATAACAAGCGTCCAAGTTATTATTAAGGAACTGGGCATGGGTGGAAAAGCATACTATTATATCAGAGTTCCATGAAATCTAGAATGCATTTAAGAAATTCAATCCAAGACTCTATGGGATAGAGAGGGGAGTTGGGATAGAGAGGGGAGTTGAGATAGAGAGGGGGTTGGAGAAAGAGGGGTTGTGGAGGGGAAACGGGGAAGGGGAATAACATTTAAAATGTAAGTAAATAAAATAACCAATAAAAATGAAAAAAATCAAATGGTTTAAACAACCAATTCTTTTCAGTTACAGCTGGTATTTTTCTGATCTTACGGAAAGAAATAGTCTTCTAAAACACAGGAAGCATTTAGAACCCTAAATAGACTTGAAGAATATCTTCATGACATATTCATATCAACATGACAAAGATATAAAGCAAACAAACCATATTAAAGGGGAAAGGAGGTTAAAACATAAGAACAAAACTACACCTATTGTCAACAACCCTGAGAGTCAGGAAAGTGTGGTATGATGGATTTCAAGACTTGAATGTAAATAATTACCTAGCAAAAGTATCTACTAAAATAAATGAAGAAATCCGAGTATTTGCAGACATTCATAGCATGTCAGCTAAGCTAACATTGAAAAAAAAACAAAACAAAACAAAAAAAAAAACCTCTTAAAAGAATTCTAAACGTAGGAGAAGAAAAGGACCGTTTCATACATGTGAGCAGAAAAAGAATAAATTTCATGAGAACAGCAGATAAACAAAGAAGGGACTGGGGCTGGATTCAGTCCTGCGAACTGGGGAGGAATATCCACACAGCAAACCAACAACTATCCAACATTATCAAGAAAGGAATAATTATTAATTAACAAGCCAACAGATCACCTGTCTTAGTAAGGGCTTCTATTACTGTGATGAGACACCGTGACCATAGTGCAAATTGGGGAGAAAAGTGTATTTAGTTGACATATCTATATTACTGTTTAATGTTGTAGGTTGTCAGGACAAGAACATCCTGTGAGTACTCAGGGCAGCATCTTGGGAGCGAGAGCTAACAAAGAAGCCATGGAGGGATGTTGCTTACTGTCTTGCTCTCCATGGTTTGCACAGCCTGCTTTCTTCCAGAACCCAGGAACACCAGCATGAGGATGGCAACACCCACCATGAGCTGTACCCTCCCCACATTGATCACCAGTTGAGAAAATGCTTTACAGCTGGGTCTCACAGAGTCATTTTCGCAACTGGGGCTTCTTCCTCTCTGATGGCTCTAATTAGAGTCAAGTTGATACATAAAACCAGCCAATAGAGCAACAAGCAATAAATGATGAATAATAGAAAATTGTTCTCAATTATAACCTTGAATGCAAGGAGCTGAAACGGATCAATTAAAGACCTCAGACTAAATGGCTAGATTAAAAATCAATATTTAGAACTTGGAAGATGGCTCTGAAGTTAAAAGTACTCACTGCTCTTGCAGAGAACCTGACTTTAGTACCTGGCACCCATATCAACAATAACAACTTATAACTCCAGCTTTGGGGCATCTGAACCCTCTTAGGATTCCTGTGGCACTTGCACATGTGGATGCATAAACAAAGAAAGTCTATCATCTCCAAGAAACTTGTATCACTAAGAAAGGCATTAAAAAATGAGAGTAAAAGATTGAACAACAAAACACAGAACAAATGAAAGCAACAAACCAGTTGTCACAGTAATTCTCATATCTGATAAAGTAAGGTGCAAGCAATAATTTGTCAGAAGAGAGAAAGGGGGCCACTACATATCCACAAGAGTCAATTCATCAAGAAGATAAACTATTGTAAGTATTAATGCAAAGAATTCTAGGGGCCCAATTTTCATTTATATAAAAAATATCCAAAGGAAAAAAAGAAAAATACATAGATCCTGACACAATAATAGTTGGGGAATCCAATACCTAATTCTCACATTTAGATAGCCATACCAAATTAAAAACTAGTCAAGGCCCTCAGAGATTAATTATACCATAGGTCAACTAGATTTTCAGTTATCTGCAGAATATACCACACTTTAGATAAGAAATACATATGCTTTTCACTAGCATATGGAATCTTCTGTAAAAATGAGCACATTATAAGTTTAAATTGATCCTTAATACTTTTTTAAAATTGAAATAATTCCCAGTCCCCATCTTATCTGACCACAATGGGAGAATCAAAATCTAGAAGTCAATAGTAAGATTAATGTTAGAAAACAAACAGATACTTGGAGACCAAATAATATGCTTTTGAATAGGCTTTGCATTATTTGCAATATCAGGGAAATAATGAAATCATTCTAAGAAGCTGATGAAAATGAACACACAGTCAAGACAATTTAAACAGACGCCTAGCAAGAGAGGCAAATGAGTCTTCTCACAAACGGAGCCCAGGGTTGGACAGAATTCTGGCTGAATTGTATTAAACTGAAGGAGTATCTAATGTCAATGCCAGTGCTTCTCAAACTGTTCTAGTTGGTTTCTATTGCTGTGACATACACCACAAAAAAAGTATTGAGGAAGGAAAGGATTCGTTTCATTTTATATGATACTTTCCACTATTGAAGAAAGTCAAGGCAGGAACTCAAGTAGAAGTTTGAAGTAGTAGCTCTGGAGAAATGGTGCTTCCAGGCTTGTTTCCAGAACACCATTCCTTTTTTCTTTTATTAGATATTTTCTTTATTTACATTTCAAATGATATCTCCTTTCCCGGTTTCCCCTCGGGGGGGGGGAACTATTTTCTCCCTCCTTCCCCTCCTCACCAGCCCACCCTCTCCTGCTTCCTGGCCCTGGCATTCCCCTACACTGGGACATAGAGCCTTCACAGGACCAAGAGCCTCTCCTCCCATTGATGACCCTGCTATACATACGCTGCTGGAGCCATGGTTCCCACCATGTGTACTCTTTGGTTGGTGATTTAGTCCCTGAGAGCTCTGAGGGTATTGGACTGAGCACAAGGTCCCCAATAAAGGAGCTAGAGAAAGAACCCAAGGAACTGAAGGATGGGCAGCCCCTTATGATGGACAATAGAATACCATTCTTATACAGCCCAGGCCCAAGGATGATACTGCTCACAGTGGACTAGGTCCTCCTACATCATTTAACAATCAAAATATTGTCCTCAACAGACCCACAATCCAATCTGATAGAAGCAACTTCTCAATTTAAATTCTTTTTTCCTAGTTATTTGTAGATTTCAGTCAGGCGGACACAAACTAAACAGCACACTATTGCACAAAATAGAAAGAGAAACAGTGCTACCAAACTCAGTCTGCACTGCCAATCTAAGCCTCTTACAAACAATATCAAAGCTATATGAGAACAAGAAAGCAATTTACCTGAAGAACATAGATAAAAAATTTTTTGACAAAATACCCTCAAACCAAATTCAAGATCACACTAAGAATACTATCATGACCAAGTTGGTTATGATCCCAGTGATATGATATTGGGACCAAACATACTAATCAATCTATCCAATATAACATAAAAATTGACTTAAAGACAGAAATCACATGATTATCTCATTTGACAAAGTTTAACACACTTTCAAGACAAAAGACCTTAACTAGGAATAGACAGACATAGGTTCAACATAATAAATGATACATATAGCACAGCTACAGCCATATGCAATATTTGTGTGAACTTTTCAACTCAACAGAGAAATCCCAAAGAGTATAGTGGCTGGATCACACTAAGAGTGTATTTAGATTTATTAGAAAATATCAACTTCTCTTTCAGAGTAACTGTGCTCACCAACATGCTTACCAACCAGCAATGAATGAGACTCACCAATGAATGAGGCTTTTACATAGCTCTGTTAACATTTGATGTTGTCAATGTTTTCAATAGAAACCTTGTTAAAAAAATGTGGAGTGACACTTGGTTTTAATCTGAAATTATTTAATGATACATGTTGTTGATATTTTTACATGTACACATTTTTTTCTTGATATGTGTTCAGTCAAGTTTCTGTTATGTCTTTTGTTCATAAATAGAATGTTTCCTTAGTTTTGAGTTTTATGGACTCACCATACTTTTTTTCTTTTTCTTTATTTATTTTAAACTCCAGATTTTATTCCCCTCCTGATCTACCCTCAGACTGTTCCACTTCCCATACCTCCTCCTTGCCCCCATCTCCACAAGGATGTCCCCACCCCCACCCCACCAGACCTCTAAATGCCCTGGGGCCTCCAGTCTTTTGAGGGTTAGGTGCATCTTCACTGACTAAACCAAGACCAGGCAGTCCTCTGCTGTATATGTGCTGGGGGTCTCATATCAGCTGGTGTATGCTACCTGGTTGGTGATACAATATCTGAGAGATCTCCTGGGTCCAGGTTAATTCAGATTGCAGGTCACCCTCCTCCTCAGCTTCTTCCAGCTTTCCCCTAACTCAACCACAGGGGTCAGCAGCTTCTGTCCATGGATTGGGTGCAAATATCTGCCTCTTTCAGCTGCTTGCTGTGTCTTTTAGAGGGAAGTCATGCTAGGTCCCTTTTTGTGAGTGCTCCATAGCCTCAGTAATAGTGTCAGGCCTTGGGACCTTCCATTGAGCTGGATCCCACTTTGAGCCTGTCACTGGACCTTCTTTTCCTCAGGCTCCTCTCCATTTCCATCACTGCATTTCTTTCAGACAGGAAAAAAATATGGGTCAGAGTTTTGACTGTGGGATGTCAACTCCATCCCTCATTTGGTGCCCTGTCTTTGTGATGGAGGTGGGCTCTATACGTTCCCTCTCCCTACTGTAGGGCATTACATCTAAGATCCTTCTCTCTGAGTCCTGAGAGTCTCTCACTTCCCAGATCTCTGGTACATTCTGGAGGGTCTCCCCAACCTCCTACCTCCTGAGGTTGCCTGTTTCCATTCTTTCTGATAGCCCTCAGTGATTTCAGTCCTTTTCCCCTACCCGATCATATTCCCCTCTGCACCCCCATCCCTTTTCCCTTCCAGATCCCTCCCTCCCCCTTTGTGGTTGCTTTCTTCTCCCTCCTAAGTGGGACTAAAGCATCCTCACTTGGGCCCTTCAGCATGTTGACCTTTTTGAGTTCTGTGGGCTGTAGCTTGGGTATTGGCCACTTTTTTTTTTTTTTTTTTTTTTTTTTTTTTTTTTTTTTTTTTTTTTTGGCTAATATCCACTTATTAGTGAGTACATACCATACATGTTCTTTTGGGTTTGAGTTACTTTACTCAGGATGATATTTTCTAGTTCTATCCATTTGCCTGTAAACATCAAGATGTCCTCATTCTTAATAGCTGAGTAGTTTTCCATTGTAAATAAATGAACCACATTTTCTGTATCCATTCTTCTGTTGTGGGACATCTGGGTTGTTTCCAGCTTCTGGCTATCATAAACAAGGCTGCTATAGACATAGTAGAACATGTGCCCTTGTGGCATGGTGGGGCTTCTTTTGGGTATATTCTCAAGAGTTATATAGCTGAGTCTTTAGGTAGATCTATTTTCAATTTTCTAGAGAACCTCCAGATTGATTTCTAAAGTGGTTGTACCAATTTGCAATCTCATCAGCAAGACATAACCAATAAGACAAATCAGCAACATACAGATTGGGAAAAAATCTTCACTAACCCCACATCCAATAGAGGGCTAATATCCAAAATATATAAAGAAGCTAACCACCAACCAACAAACAAACAACTCAATCAAAAAATGAGGCATAGAACAGAATTCACAACAGAGGAATCTTGAATGGCTGAGAAACATCTTAAGAAAAGATTACACATGGTATGCATTCTTTGATAAGTGGTTATTAGCCCAGAAGTTCAGAATACAGGAAGAACGACCCACAAACCACAAGAAACTTAAGAAGAAGGAAGACTAAAAGGTGGACATTTCATTCCTTCTTAAAAAGGGGAATCAAACACCCACAGAAGGAGTGGCAGAGATTAACTATGGAGCAGAGACAGAAGGAAGGACAAGCATATACCTATCTCCTAAGAGGCTCTGACAATACCTGACTAATACAGATGTAGAGGCTCACAGCCATTCATTGAACTGAGTACACGGTCCCCAATGAAGGAGTTAGAGAAAGGTTCTATGGAGCTGAAGGGTTTGCAGCCCCTTAGGACAAACAACAATTACTAACTAATACCCTCAGAGCTCCCAGGGACCCAACCACCAATCAAGGACTATACAGGGTGGGATTGAATGTACTGGCAGCAGGTGTATAGTAGAGGATTGAAAATTCGATCATCAATAGGAGTAAAGGACCTCGGTCTTGTGAAGGTTTTGTGCCCCAGTGTAGGGGAATGCCAGGGCCAATAAGTGGGAGAGGGTGGGGTGACAGGCATGGGGAAGGGGGAGGCAAAAGGGGTTTGTTCTTGTTTTTGTTTGTTTGTTTGTTTGTTTGTTTGTTTTGGAGGGGAACCTGGGAAAGGGAAAATGTACATGTAAATAAAGAAAATACCTAATTAAAAAAATATTAAAAAAAAAAGAAATGTTCAAAGTCTTTAGTGATCAGAGAAATGCAAATCAAAATGATCCTAAGATTCCACCTTACACCAATCATAATGACTAAGATCAAAACCTCAAGTGACAGCACACATTGGCAAGGATGTGGAGAAAGAGGAACTGACTATGCTCTATTATAAATGTATTTTCAAAATATCTTCTCCATGTTTATGGTATATTGTTTCACCTTAAGGATAATAAATTTCCCCTAGGCCAAAATTTTTCATTTCAAGAATCCTAGCTTAATTTTTTTCTCTCCTGGGACATGTTTTGCTACATCTTAGTCATTGCCAAACTCAACCACACCTAGATTTTCCCCTATATTATCTTCTAGTATTTTAGAGTTTTGCACTTTATACGTAAATCTATGACTTATACTTACATGTATGATTCATTTTAGGTGATATATTAAAATAGAATGATTAGAATCTGGATTTGTTTGGTTTTTGTTTTAGTTTGTTTTGATTTTCCGTCTAACTATTCTAACATCATTTGATGCAGTGAATGTTTTGAATCCAGTGTCCCTTATTGCAAAGATCAATTGACTAAAATTAAGTGAGCCAATATCCTGATTCTCACTTTTGTTTTATTGGTCTATTTTATCTATCACAAACATTCAAAAGTCTAATTTTTTATATCTAAGTAATAAGTTTGTAGGACGAGAAAGATCAGTCATTTATTTTTGACTTTTTATTTTCACAAGCATACCTGTGTAATGGCAGATGCATTTTGGTGTTAGAGTTTACATAGGTAATAGGGATTAGCCCTCTAGTATACCATTATATGCCAAACTACCACCAGAATATAGATATAGGCTTCCTTATGTCTATATTATATCAGTAATATTTACATGAAAGAAATGAGCATCACTACTTTATAAATGGTATGAATCTTGCACAGCTTGTCATAGACTCAATGTTTTTCAAAGGCATACAGTAAAATGGATGTAGAGTACTTCATTAGTATGTAGGATATGGGTATATTGAGCAAAGTAAAACTAGGATGCTGGCCTGTGCACTGTATGTTGAGTCAGTTCAAATGTCAGAATCTTCCAAGACTCAACTTTCTGTGTTTTTCTCTTACCATAGCTCCTTGTTTTAGATCTCCAATGTTATCTGCCTGAAAACATCCACCCAATTCACAAGAGCATTTGAAACACACACACACACACACACACACACACACACACACACACACACACACACA
>JADRCD010141553.1:0-21814 GCA_019843815.1 Montemys delectorum | reverse complement strand
AGTAGCTGGGCTTCCTGAGTGTGGACGTAGTGAGTAGCTGGGCTTCCGAGCAGAGATGCGGCTGTCTCCAACTTATGCTCCGTAAGACAAATTTATAGAATGCCGTCCACATTTAAAGGATGCATTTTAAAGCACTCCTGAAATAACACAATGGGAAGTGCTAGGTTTCAGGAAGCATGGATAAAAGGTGTGCTTAAAGAAAGAAAAGCATGCAAGAATCTCTACAAATGGAAGCTATTCTTAGTGAGGGCTGAGAGGGAGAGAAGATGAAGATTCAATCTCAGGGCCAGCTATAAGAGAAGAACACAAGGAGAAAGCTGCAGATGGTTGGCATGGGAGCACCTTGGATAAAGGAAAGGCAGGCTGCATCCAGCAAACATCAGCCTGTGAGAGACTGAGAGGGACAGAGATAGGAGTGCCACTGCATCTGCAGACAGTGACTTGAATGGCATCAGTTCTGATCTGCACAGTGAGCTCTCAAACATTACACTCTGAAACATTAAAACAGTTACCGCCAAAGGAGACCTACAAATCAAAACCATAAAAAACACCATTTTCTCACACCTGTCAAAATGGCTTTTTAAATTTTTATTGATTTATTTATTTATTTGGTTGTTGGAGACCAGGTTTCTCCTGGCTGCCCTGAATCAATCAATCAATGTCTCTCTCTCTCTCTCTCTCTCTCTCTCTCTCTCTCTCTCTCTCTCTCCCTCTCCCTCTCTCTCTCTCTCAACAAACACACCTGGAGGCCTGCATGCCACCCACCACAACTAGAGGAGGGCATAGGACAATCTGGATTAAATGGCCATGCTAACTAACAGCTTCAAGTCATCTGAATCTGTGCTAGGAAGACACAATGTTGATGTGGATCTTCAAATTGCAAGAAAGAATGGACCCACGTGTTGGCGGCAGAGGGGAGTGTTTGCTCTAAGATCTGAACTATCACATCAGGAGTAGCCTAGATCTCCTATGAGCCAAGCAGAAGTCAGGAAGAGCTAGCAACTCTGCCATGCATATCTGCCTGACTCGTGGTTTAACCCCTTCAACACTGAGGCTTAGAGTAGGGAAGCCAGCAGCAACGGCTAATGATGGTTTTCGCTTCTGAGATGAAGAGAGAGAGCATTGTCAGACTCAACACTTGCATGTTCAAGCCACAGGAATGTAGCATGTGCTATTGTGCTTGTGCTTCTGGTTATGGGAAAGATGTCTGAGTAAAGACATTTCCACAGTGGCCCAGGTAGCAAGGGAAAGGCAGGATGCTAAACACTTTATATCTACCTGCATCTAGACAGCAGTGTTCCTCAGCTAATGGGTGTGTGGCCTCTCACCAAACATAGCAAGATAAACATGGACTCCAGAACTTGAGGCTACTGAACACCACAGAGCAATACCATGGCACCCTGTAACTGTTGCTTTTCTTGGGATCACAGGTCTGCCTTGTGGGGCCTCTGTCTGCTGCTGTGGCCCATCACTGGGAGAGAATATCAAGAGAGCATCCCTAGCCTCCCAAAAAAAATCAAATTTCAAACGGTAAAGTGTCATTGCTACTGGATGCCTTATTTTAAATTGTTGTGAAGTCAAAATATAAAAGACAAGCTTCATGAGTCAGGTACCATACATGTCATTGTACAGGAGTCAGGCACCCTCCATGTCCTGGTACAGGAGTCAGGTACCCTCCATGTCATGGTAGAGGAGTCAGGCACCGTCCATGTCATGGTACAGGAGTCAGGCACCGTCCATGTCATGGTACAGGAGTCAGGCACCGTCCATGTCATGGCACAGGAGTCAGGCACCGTCCATGTGACAACATCCTGTGGCCAGTAGGATAGATTTATAATGATTTTAATTACCTGCAGATGTAAAAATCATGAAGATGATGAATAGACACAGAAATTGTTGTTTTATAAGTACATATACTTAAGAAAATATAGCCAAACATTAGTACTGGTGATCTCTAGTTGACAGGACTACTGGGAGTTTTTCTTCATTAAACTTTGTTTACTAATTCAAGCAAGATTTTTCTAGGAAAGCAGAAAGGTTGTTGTGTTTGACATTAAGTGCAGCCCCTTCCCACTGTGCCCTGCCCTCCTCCCACGCCTTTCCTCTGCTCCCCCCGCCCCCCATGCTCCTCCCATGCCTTTCCTCTGATCTGAGGTCTGATCTCAGCTCTAAGCATAACCAGGTTAAGAGCATATGCTGCCTGGCTCTGTGAATTTATCCCTCTTGACTTTCTTACTCGACCTTTATTCTCTCCTTGGCACTACTGACCATCATAGCCCAAACAATCCTTTTGTATTACCAGATAAAACCCTGTAGAAGCAGCAGGGCTGGGGGGTGCAGGAAGTAAGAGTCCTGTCAGCAGCAGTAATGCGCTCACATCCTCTTATCCTAGAGCAAAGACAAGTTTCTCTTTTCCTCACACTCCCCCCTAGGGGACAGACAGACAAACATCGCAGAGCTCAGTAAATATGGGTTTCTCTTCTTTGTTACACCACTGAGTATCACAGAGTCATTCATGACCAACAAAGTCAAACAGTCACATTTCAACCTTTTGAAGCTTCCAGTTTCCTCTCCCTTTGATCTCAAATGTTTCAAAATATCTGCATGGCTTTTGGACAGTTCCTCCATCCAAAATGAACCAACTCTATGAATGAGAGCAAAGAAAGATGCACCCTGTCACTACCCAATGTCATCAGCCCAGGCATGCGCAGCAGGAAAAGTAACCCACTGTTCCCTCACTGTGTCCCCTCCCAAGGCTCTCTCACACATTCAGCCAGAGGCTTCAAGCTCCAATGGCCAGGCCTTTATCCATTCTCCTCTCCACTGACTGCCTAGCAGAGGATTGGCACACAGAGAGAGTGCTACAAGATGCTGTGCAATGAACAGTTATTTCATTCAGTCACCAAATGGAATTCAGAGCCAGGATAAGATGAGTAAATGTGATGGCAGCCCAGCCAAAGGATGTGGAGTGTGCTGACTGACCCAGATGCTCAGAAGGCTTGCCAGCCTAAGAGAGGAAGGAAGACGGGAAGGGTCAGGGTGTGTTCTCTGGAACAACTGTCTGCAGAGAGATGTTCCTACCCTCCCTTCCTCTCTGCCTACTCCAACCCACACTCGTGTTTATGTGCAGGCTGTGGGTTCATAGCTTGCACTGATCAAATAGAGGAACCAAGAGCCTACTCTTCTGACCTGCTACGTCCTCCCCAGAATGTACCAGAAACATGGGAAAGGTAAAGCATATCTGCCTTCACCTTGGGCATTTACACCTAATATCCAAGCAGCGCACTAGAGAATTACTTGTACTAAAATGAATCGCAGAGAGCCCAGGAGACCTTTTATTAACAGTTAAGTCTAAAATTCGGTTCCTTGTAACACTTCTGCTTTCGACCGCATTTCTGTAAACATAAATGAAAACCAATTCTTTTTTCTTTTTCCATGATGATAGTAAACAAAGAACCCGAAAGATTTCATGGTGTTTCTTTATTGCTGGGTTAAAGTGGATCATATGGATCTGTGCCTCACTGAAATCTAATTTATATCGATGCTCTATCGATGGTTGACGCAGGCTATGAAAACATTGTGTCACCCGGTGGCAAAGGATATTAGTTCTACACAGACTGAGAGCCAGAAATAGACAAGTTTACCTCTACCTGCTGCTCCTTCCTAGTCCCCTCACAGATCCCTTTAAACTGATCCAGCCGTCTACCAGGAAAGTAACTGTCCCCATGAGTCCATCAACGTAATCAACCCCAATCCCAATGCTACAGGGCGGATGACCGAACTCACATTTTATACTAGTTGACTATTTAGATACTAAGACATTTAAAACATGAACATAAAGCAATATGCCACCTTTGCTACCATGGTGTCACTAAACATTTTGTCTTATTTTGTTTGAGACCTGTCTGGAACTCACTATGTAGAGCAGGCTGACGTTGAACAAACCAAGTTCCACCTGCCTCTGCCTCTCAAGTGCTGGAATTACAGGTGAGCACCACCATACCAAGCTTTGACTTTTTTTTTTTTTTTAATGTAAGACATTTTCTCATGGTGGAGGTTGAGTCTAATTGTTGAATTCAAACATGTAGCATTTGGTAAGAGCTACTTGAAAGGTGTATTTCCTTGAGTCTAAGAACCCACAAACCATGTATGGATGAACTTCCAGAGGTAGGCAAGTCCCTTATGGAAAATGTAGCATGCTTATATGTTTATATGTACATCTAACCTGACAGATATCAACTCCTCAGAATGCTGCTTTGTGGTGTAGAAAGTGTTTGTTTCCCAAAATATTTCCAATTACTCAAAATACTTTTGAATCTTTTCCTTTGGAATGTTGTAATTAGTGAGTAATCTTAGTGATGATAAATCTTCCTTCGAGATAGTGTCTTAGGGTTTTACCGCTGTGAACAGACACCATGACCATGGCAAGTCTTATAAGGACAACATTTAATTGGGGCTGGCTTACAGGTTCAGAAGTTCAGTCCATTATCATCAAGGTGGGAACATGGCAACATCCAGGCAGGCGTGGAGAGGAGAACCTGAGAGTTCTACATCTTCATTTGAAGGCTGCTAGCAGAATACTGGCTTCCAGGCAGCTAGGATAAAAGTCTTAAAGCCCATGCCCACAGTGACACACCTTCTCTAACAGAGTCACACCTTCTAAGAGTGCCACTCCCTACTAAGATCATAGACAAACCACCACAGATGGCTTTGACTTTAAAAGAGAGGAAAAGCATGGTGAGAAAATGTAGTAAGTAAATGAATGCATTATTTAGTCTGGTTTTGTTGTGAGAAATATAACTACAAAATAAAGGAACCTTTTATTAGGAGATTTAAAGTAAACTAAAGGCTAAAAAAAAAATTGAAAGTCACATAGGAAAGTACCAATAAAATATCAATACTTTATCAGATAACACTAACCAAATTGGTGAAATCGTAATTTATTGTTTATTTGTTGTTTATTGTTTATTTACTGTCTACACCTAGCAGACACTCTTATAAGTGCTGGGGATCAAAGTTAACAAAATCTTCTACCCACATATAGAGGTAGTCTGCTGCACACTTCACTGTCCTCCTACACACACACACACACACACACACACACACTTGCACACTCACTGTCCTCTTACTACACACACCTAAAAATAATTTTAAATTATTCTTTCCTTGTTTGTATGTGCATGGTGTTTAGTCTACGCACTATGTGTGTGCAGTACCTGCAGAAGCCAGAAAGCAACAGAACTAGAGAAAATGGTGAGCTGCCACTTGAGTGAATGGACCCAAAGCCCTGTCCTCTGGAAGAACAGCCAGTGCTCTTCTGAGCCATCTCTCCAGCCCCTCTGCCACCCGTTTAACAGTTCAATTAATCTAACATGCATTGCTCAACAATTAAAATGTATTAACAGATATAACACAAAATAAAGTATAAAGGAAAGTATATTATGGAAAGGCATCATGTTTGTTTGAGAAGCAAATGACTACACACAGTGTGTAGAGTGTGAGTTAAAACAACTGATGGGAATGGGTGGAGTCACTGTAACATAGCACACAACTAAAAAGCAAACAATCCTGCGTCTAGAGGCACTGCAGGTGTGGCTGCTGGTTCAAATGTGCGTCAGTGGGTGGCAGAGAAGAGAGAGGCTATGCCCATGCTCAGTGTTCTGACCTGTGAACATCAGAATAATTAGTAAAGTAAGCCTGAGACGACCACTAACAAGTCTGGCATCTTGAAGGCTGGGATGGGCTCCCAGGTTAGTGAGCAAGCAGGAGACTAGAGGAGCCTTGCCTGGGGCAGGAGTGAGCCTGAGACAGACAACCCTCACATGGGGATACAACAGACCACCAGACTGGCACCATGTGGCCCAAACAGGGCCCACCCTGAGATGACCACCATCCCAGTGCTGTGCAGGTCTGCAGACCATGCCCAAGATGACCCTTGCCCAGTGTCATAATGCACCAGCAGGGCACGGTACTCCCAAAACTACTCCTGAGATGACCCTAGACACTCACAGACCTAGTTACCAGTAAGAGGAACAAGTCAGTGGGAGAGAAATGGGAGAGAGAGAGAGGCAGAAGGACATGGGCACAGTGAGGAGAGGCAGAGCTGGGGACTCCAGGGCGGTGAGGGACAGCCCGAAGAGGTCTGTTACCACCAAGGCCAGGCCAAAGTCCCTGGTCTGGCCTAGCATGTTGATGTCTGAAGGCTGTGCAGAATCGGCCCCACTCCTTACCTGGGCATCATGGGAGAGCTGGCCCTTGGTGGCATGAGAGTAGGAGAGATGACCCCAACCCCTAGCAGCTGCAGCACTCAGGAGAGCAGGCCCTACACCTCCCCTGGGTAGCACAGTAGAGCTGATAAGAAAGCCATCCCTAAGGGCATGAGCGTGGGAGAGTTGACCTTGCCACTTGACTGCCTTGTGGTGATATGGGGGAGGTAAAGATGTCCCCAGCCTGCCCCTTGCCAACTATGGCAGACAGGAGAGGTGGCACTGAGGTCATCAGAGAAGGAGACCTGGCCCTGCCTCTCTACAGGACAGTAGAGCTGGCCCTGGATGTGGAGTGCATGAAGGGGCGGGTCCTACAGATCCAAAACTACAGGATCTCCATGACACAGAGCAACACCAGGATATCCTAGAGGAATCACAGTGATGTTCCAGTACTGAACAGAATTGAACAGGATTGAGTAACAGAAGCCAGAGGCCTCAAACCAGACCAATGAATGACTCACTGCAATGAACATTTGCAGGCAAAGAAGTGTGGACAAAAGGGTAGACTATGGAACACACTGTGACACACTACAGCCTCCACAATGAGATTTTTTTTTCTCTGCTGGAGGGGAGGTTGCAAAGACGGAGGGCAGGTATGAGAGGAAAAGGGGGAGATGAGAGGAATTGGGGTACATGGTGTGAAATTCACAAAGAGCCAATTAAAATTTTTTATAGTAAACAATGATACTTATTTAATAATTGTGAAAGAAATGTGTATATGTGTATTTGTGTTTGTTTGTTTATGTACAAATATGCGTGTGTGTGCATACATATTCTTTATATTTGGTTACCTGAATCAAGCAAAAGCTACAGTAAGAGCTGATTTTAAAAAAAAATTGAGAGCCAGGACTGTGACTGGGATATTGAAAAGCAAGGCTGTGGGATGCACATCAGCCTGGGATGTAAGTGCACCTCCTCCTCTTCTAGACTGTAAGGATGGGCCTCATCCAGATAAAATAAACATCCATCTCCCTCTAATCTAGATGCTTCCAGATGTTTCTAATACACACACTCTGCACATCACAGAGCCCAGAAAAGTAGTTTTCTCACATCTTTTAAATATACACAAAAGGTTGAATCAGTTTAAATGACCCTAAAAGTAAGCACTTACAGTTGAGAGAAATATAAGAGTAAAATGTCCTGATTTTCCCAAAGGAATAGATTCTGGTCTGCCCACCACTCCTTCCATTCTGTGGCTAGAAAATCCAAAGGGTTCATATCAGAGTTAAGAACATGCTCAGGAATCCTTAGAATTCCAAAGCTCAAGTGCCAAGAAAAGTAGCAACGTTGGAACTGTAGCTGCCACACCTCTGCTCCCTCTGTGTATTAATTAATGATGGAGACACTCAAGAGCAGACATTTGGATATGCATGTATTGAAGCAAATGCTAATTGGAAGTGAATAAACTGGCATATATAAGCAAGGTCTAACTGGCTTGGTACAATAAGGGAGGAATCCTCTTGGTCATGGAAAGCTCCAGTCGGAAGATTGCTTTGCTTCCTTCTGATGAACATGAGATCTGGAGGCAGAAGACAAGGCACCATGGCCTCTGAAAAGCCATCAGCTGCTACTAAAGAGCCAGGTGAGACTCAGGATGACTTCCTCCTTGGGACAGGACTCGGGATGGAGTCTAAGTCTGGGAAGAGTTGAGATCTGTACATCAGCACTTTGGCTATTAACCTCCCATTGTGCTCACATCCTCTGCAGACCTGAAGCTAAGGGTGGCTCAATATGTGCAGACGGAGGCGAGAAGTATACGCTGTGGGACATGGGACACGAAAGTTGACACCTATGTCTACAGATTCCTATAGAGTGAGTGGCCTGCTCGGCCACTTGACCTAGAATATTTTATCTTCCCAATTGTAGATTTTCTTCCTAGTTTCACTCAGATACCAGAGGAAGTCTCTCAATGTTTTAACAATGGGATATCAACATTATGGGATGTTGCATATAAACTAGGACACACTCAGGAATTCTCACACAAAAAGTTGAGACACAATGAATTTCCACATCAAAAAGAACTACCGATATAAAGGTCCTGAGAGAAGGCTCCTGTTAGCATGCTCTATAGTGAATCTGTGTCATGATGAACACACGTGTCATACCACACAAGAAAGTCTTCCTTTTCCACTTAAGAGGATGTCAAGCTGTTCATGCAAACTGCCCTTAGAAAAACCAAAACGCTAGTTTTGTTTTGTTTGTTTGTTTTTTAATGATAATAGACAGGGCAGTGGTGGTACAAACTTTAATCCTAGCTCTAGGTAGGCAGAGGTAGGTAGATCTAGGTGGAGTGAAGTGAGTTCTAGGAGAGCTAGGACTACACAGTGAAATCCTGTCATGAAAAACCAAAGATAGATAGACAGATGATAGATAGATAGATAGATAGATAGATAGATAGACAGACAGACCGACAGATAGATCAATAGTATCTAGTGAAATGACCACACATTTACTTACTAGCCCAATATTGAGCAAACACTTCATGGTTAAACGTGATAGTAGTGAAGGTAGAGAATGGGGCTTTGTTTCATATTGTGGAGGGAAAGTGGAGCCATCAGAACGGTGGTATTTGAGCACATAAAGGACTCATTGAGGCAGAGAGAACACTCAATCACCACTCCTGGTGGGAGAAAGATGAGAAAGGACAGGATTCCTGTGCCAAGAGGTCAGATACCCAGAGCACGAAGGATAGGCATAGAAACGGTCCAGACTGGGCCTATCTGCAATGTGGAGAACAGTCTCTGTGTTACATAATCCTTAAGAGAACAGCTCACTGGCAAGTTCTTTTTAAGAGTAGATATATCAAACATTTTAACATTTAATCTAATGTCAGCACTTCCCCGGAGCCCTCATCTCAGACCACAGGTGTTCCTGTCATCTACTGCTCTGTCTCGCTTTTAATCTAAAAAGAGAGCGGGGTGGTTTCAGATATTATAGCCAATTGTAAATTAAATTGAATGAATAGTATTAATGCTACCTATAAAAATCCATCTAACTAAATTTTCTGCCATGCTGGTATTTTTTATCTATGAAAAGAGAAATGGTTTAAATCTGGCTGCTTTACTGTGTGTTCATTAACTTCCTCTGGTACTCAATTGACCCCCTGTCCTCAGCACTCAATTCTGTAAGAAAGTTCCTAATAAAATGCCAGCAAAGGGGAAATTACTCCCGCCTCAAGACCTACAGTAATAGGCAAATTTCCTTTACAGAATTTCAAGGTACCCACTTTACTTGGTTTTTAGTCAAATAGGTATGTGTGTCCATGTGTACATATGTGTGCACATGTATATGTGTGTATGTGTATTGTGTGTGTATATATACATATTATGTATGAGAATATGTATATGTGTATGCATGTGAATGTAGTATGTGTGTATCTGCGGCTATATGTATATTTACGTGTATATGTGTATGTGTATATGTATATGTACATGTGTGTAGTGTTTTATATATATGTATGTGTATATTTATATGTGTACATGTATGAATGTGTGTGTTTGTATGTATGTATGTGTATATTCTGTGTGTGTGGTATATGAGTGCGGAGGCCAGAGTATGCTACACTATAAAGTACTTGCCATGAAGCACCAACATAAGGTTGATAAATATTTCACTATTTTCCTAAACGTAACTCGACTCCATAAAATCTAGCAATTTCAGGAGACCTTCAAATTGGCAGGACTACAGTCATTAACGTCAGCATTTAGGAATTCAATCAATATCTTTTAAGTTTCCCAGAAAAGGTCAAAAAAAAAAAAAAAAAAAAAAAAAGAGTCTCAAGGCCTCCGGTCTGTGCTTTGAAATTGATGGACTACGCACTTTCTTTTTTCTATTTAAAGCTCTACTGTACTTTTGTCCCTGCTGAGCTACTCGGAGTTTTAATCACATATCCAGTATTTTTATTTAACGTGAAAATGTCATTTGAGTAATTAAAGATTTGTTCTTTAATCTATCAACTTAATGCAAGTGTTAAGTAACACTGAGTCCAGGGCTGTCCCTTCTAGGTCACCATATATCCCTCTTGCTTCTAAAACATTCATAGTCACCTTTGGGTGACAGTGTCATGCTCTGTCTTATCCCAATACTCCCACTCTGTGCCACTTAATCCCTCTTGGGTGTTCATCCTTATCTTGGGCATTGGCCCAGTAGCATCCTCATGAGGAAAGAACTTTAGCTCAGTATAGAACTAGATATCAGGTCAGCCCTGCTATTGGTCCAGCTCTGATAACTGACTCTAGACCAGAGTTCTAATAACAGGCTCTGCCTTGTCTCTGAACCAAGTGCCAACGAATCCCTTAGATATGTTTATTAGACCCATGTCTTGTCTCCTCACAGTGTGAATACTCAGTCCTAATAAACCATTGCCTTCCTTCTGAATATCAAAAAGACCTTCCCAAATAGATCTCCACCTCCCATGTCTAAAATTATGTCCTAGCTCCATGGCCTTTCCCATCTCAAGCATCCCTAATTCAAACAGCATGGCATACCTGAATTTCAGCATCCCCCAAACCTACTCTGCTGCAGTGGATATTGGTTGAGACTAATCACCAACAGAAGGCAAAAGCGATCACAAAGATGTTTAACAGACTGGCCCATTTACACGGGTCAAGTAACCAAAATTCTTACCCCAAACCATTAAGTACTAACGTGGTCTTTCCTTCTATAAATGCTATCATTATCATCATGCAGTACACCAAAACTAGTACAAATTTCATATGGTACAAAAGAAATGGCCAGTATTTTATGGCTCTTTAATCCCATTCCCTCTTAGGCTCTTGAAAACAATGTTCAAGCAAAGATTCCTAATTCCTTGGAATAAGTACATTGTGGTAGTTTGACTAAGATTGCCCGGCCCCCACCCCTACTCTGTGCCTCCAGGCCCCAGGTAGGCTCATAGATTTGAACACTTAGTCACAAGAAAATGGCTCTATTTAAAAGCATTAAAAAGTGTGGCCTTGTTGGAGAAAGTGTGTCACTGGGGATGACCTTTGAGGCTTCAAGAGTCCAAGTCAGGTCCAAGGGCTCTCTCTCCCTGCTGCCTGTGGATCTGGATGTAGAACTCTCAGCAACTCCTCCAGCCCCATTTCTCCCTGTGTGGAGCCATGTTCCCTATCATGATGATCATGGACTAAAGCTCTAAAACTGTTTGCCAGCCCCAATTAAACTTTCTTTTATAAGAGTTGCTGTGGTCACGGTGTCTTTCCATAGCCATAGAACAGTGACTGAGACATATGCACTGCTCCTTTTCGAAACGTGGATTTTACAAGTGCCTTCCTTGTTTCACCTGCTTCTCATCGATCCTCAGCTCCAGGACATCTCCCTCTGTCACTCTGTGAGTAGAAGTTTCATTTTAGCCCACAAAAATGAGAAGCCAAAGCAAATGAGAAGCACACATTGGTTAAAGAGAGCCCTGTGAGTGATATATTACTAGAGCCCTTGTAGAAAAATGGCTCTCATATACTGCCATAGGAACATAACATATTCTGCCACTTTGAAAATGTCACCGCACAGTGGCTTCTATGGCTGTTTAAAAAGTCAGCACATTTCCTAAAGGCTCTCCCCTAGAAGGTCTTCCCACATTGAGAAAAAGATTTAGATACAAAGACATTCCCATGATATTAACGGACAAGAAAAGAAAAAGAAAGGAAAAAAGAAAACATAGGCAGAAGGGATGGAATTTGACGCAGCACGTTACAATGTAGCTCTGTGATGAGAAAACTGGCAACCATTAAAAGTCATCTTAGCTCATAAAACACAAAGAGCCAGTGATGATTTAGGAACAAAATGCATTCACTTTAATCCAGAATGGTAGAACAGGGCCTGACTGTTCTTTATTGGAGTCAGAGCTGGGGCCTCATGCAGCCCAGGCTAACTGTAAAATTGCTAAGTAGCCAAAGATTACCTAGACTTTGGATCTTCCTGCCTCTACCTTCCTAGTGCTGGATCACTAGGGCTGGGTTTGTGCTGTGCTGGGAATTGAACGCATGGCTTTGTGCATGAACTCAGGTCCTCTGCAAGAGTAGTATGCACTCCTGACTGCTGAGTCATTTCTCCAGCCTTCATATTCATAACTCTCAATAAATAAGAAAATAAATAAATAACAAAAGGGCATAAGTTTGATGGAGTGAAAATATCTTCAAGTACCATAAAGCAACAACCTAAGCAGTTTCTCCATAGATTCCTTAGTTCATGAGTGTTAGCGCCCTCCCAAAAGAGCTGTGCTTGCTGCTCCAGCTTTCCATTCTACCCATAGGGCAGCTAGAAGTGATGACACAGAGGGCTGTTGAAGCAGACTGTTCCATGGGTAGAAGGATGGATGTATTGGGGATTAAACTTCCAAGGCCATCTTGAGGTGTGTGGGGAGGGGTGGGGTGGAGAAGAGCAAAATGGCAGAAAAGATAACAGCTTTTTATATGACATGCCGTAGGTTGGAGATCTGAGCCGATGAGGGCTGTCTAGATTGATCCAGAACTAGGTGCCCTTGGCAAAGGAAGTTGACCTTAGGAGGAAGGTTAAGGGAGGTTCCTGGGGAACATAACTGTCTTAGTAGGTCTGCTTTTCCAGTGAAGAGAAACCTTTATACTTGTTTCCTGGTGACAATCCTGCTGTTTGCCTGGCCAGAGTCCTTCTATTTAGAACAATGTCACCAGCACTGCCATTGGGGACCAGGGGGGCTTTGGACCTGGCAGTAGTCACCCCCATCCCCACACCATTGCCCCAGCAGCTTATTGACATTTAACTTTAAGGAAAATGTAAGCAAACAAACCAACCAACCTCTGAACTGTGTCTAAGCAGCATTTCAAATGCATATGTCAAAGCAAACCCGGTGGATTAAAACACAGTAGGTGTGCACTGCAGTTAAGAGACTCGAGTGCTTACTGAGTGGACTCTAAATCTAAAAATATAAAGTCACACTTCATTTAAAACCAACTCATTTAATAGGAAAGGGGCATAGGTGGTGTAAACACTGCTTTCCACTTTTGGCCAGCTTTTAAGGCTTATGGAGTCAGGGTAAACTGGACACATGTGTGTGAATCCTCATTATAATCTTGTTCAGGTCTCAGGAAGCCATTGGCGCAAGGTCACACAAGAAGCATCAGCAGATCCAGCTCTCCTGCCTGCAAACCCATTTCCTCTGCTGCATCCTCTGGGCCTGGGCACTGAGCGGGCACTGAGCACTGGGCTCAGAACAGCAGTCACTCTGATAACTGCTTCCTAAAGAATCCAAATGAGAGGAAAACACTTTGAATGTTACAATGAATCCCAAAGGGTCTTCTCTAACAAAATTGGCCTATTAAGAAAACACAACACAATTTCCTCTGTGAGTCCAATGAGCAGAATTCAAAATATACTAAGTTCCTGTTGTGAATAAACATGATTGCAATGTGACATTTGTCATTATTGCTAGTCTGAGGCTCATATGGTCCACTGGTGTTTCACACGCCACATAAAAATCCCCTAGCACATACTGAAAATGAGTTTATCTCTTTGATGATACAGAAGATAGTTCAGAATTTTTTACAGTTGTGAGGATGAATTACCAAGGCAGCTTAGAGAGGGTCTCATCAGCACAGACATTCAGACAACTGAGGTTTAGAAAACTTGACTTTCACTATGTTACAAACTCATTACTAATAGGATGCCTTCCGCTAGAGCTAAGGAAAGCATTTGGGGTTTCCTAGTTGAACATACTCAGGACCAGACTTGAAGCAGTGGGGTTACATAAAGCAGCTTGGCTGTGAGCCACTCTCCTGTACCAGGACTAGGGTATGTCCAGAATTCTCAGCAACATTAAAGAGTTCTTTGTGAGGCCAGGGGCCACATGCTGGAGACCCTTTTCATCTTGGCAAAATGCCTGGGTATCTCAAATATCCAAATGACTGGCACTGCTGCATCCAAGCTGGAAATGGTGGTCCCTATCTTCGTGAGATGAAATCTGTACGCTTTTGAATCAGTCCAGTAGGCCACTCTTCCTGCTACTGGAATGCCACTTCCACCTTAGAGCCAACCCTACTTTCGGTAGATCTTCTTAGAATCCTCTGGCCTACTGTGACTGCTAACGAATCAGTTCAAGAGTTGAATTTCAAGGCAAGTATAATATAAGAGAAGCAGCTTGCTAGAGTACAAACAGGCTCTGTGTGGGACACTGTGAGGTAAGTTATTTAACACCAACATCACATGGTGCCCTCACCCATGGAAACGCGTCTGGAAGACGCTATAGTAGGTCAACACGATCAGCTCACTCCTGGAACTCTGGCACGCATGTTTTCCTTGCATCCTAGATTTCGGAAATGGATCACAGCAGAAGAAAATGGCCTCCATCTTCCACCCAAATCCACATCCATTTGATCTTCACGTGTGGGATTTAAGGAGGGTCTGTGATTCCCATCACTCTCATGGTCTTAATAACCATTG
Source organism: Montemys delectorum (assembly GCA_019843815.1). Classification (NCBI taxonomy): domain Eukaryota; kingdom Metazoa; phylum Chordata; class Mammalia; order Rodentia; family Muridae; genus Montemys; species Montemys delectorum. The sequence goes on along the minus strand of JADRCD010141553.1, from coordinate 7,133 downwards.
TTAAATCATAAAACATCCTCAAACTCCAGCCTGACACTGAAAGTACCTAGCAATGTTATAAAACTCATACCCAGATTACTAAAGGAAAAATTATGCCACTTTCAGAAAATAAAAAAGTCACAAGAACTCAGACTTGTTGAGAGGAAATTCTTTAAAATGCATACAAGATCTATGCATAGCCTCTTTAGAGGGGAATATTAGGCATCTTTCTTGAACTGTTAAGTTTCAGGTGACAATAAGCAAGATCATAGATGGCAGAAAGCAGACTCTGAGGAGGGAGCGGGAGGATGGAGGAGGAGGAGCAGGCGGGGAGGATCAAGGAAGTATGCGTGAAGTGTGTGTTCTGTTAAATGTCACCTGCGTAGAGATGACAGTCGATGCCAGAGAGATTGATTGGAACAATGGGAGTGTGAAGAGGGGCAAAAGCCAGAACAAAACCTATGTTCGATGGAATAAAAAAGGAGCTTCTACTGGCAAGTGCAAAGGGGCCATCCGGTGAGAGAGCGGCAGGGTAGTTCAGTTCCACCCATGCAAAGGGAAACAACCGTTCCAAGAAGGTGGCGCCGAGCAGACTCTAAGACAGCACACGACTGAGGCCTGTGTGTTCTGAGAGGATTGGACCGAGTGCTGTGCTGGTGACAGCATTGTAGGTGGAAAGAGAGGGCTCCATAGAGCTGTAGTGATGGAGGTACTTAATATCCTGAGAATCTCACAGGGACAGAAGCTGAAGCCCAGGCTCACAGGGACCAGAAGCAATGGGGATCAGCTCACCGCGAGCCTTCACTGTCTGTCCCACCCGTATCTGCTTCTCTTGAGGCAGCTTCCTCTTCTTGAGCAAAGGCCAGAATGATCAAAATAGTCACCAAACGCAATCACACATAAAATAACAGGGCCAAAGCATCCACACAACTGGAAACCTCCTTGTCTTAACACAAATGTGTGAAAGAAGATGAGCCGGTACACTGCAGGCCAGCCAGTGAGTCCATCAGCCTCGGGTGATGTGAATGTTCCCGTCCAGCTAGCTGTGGGGAGGGAGGAGGAAGCCATGTGACATAATCATGTCTGCCTAGGCCTTCTGTAAGGGTGATGGGCTGAGGCAGAACTGGAAGACATGGTCAAAGTGGATCGTAAAAATTATGTTCAGCCAACCTTGAAGTGGCTGTTAGAATTAATTCAGTGTTCAACTCACATCAAACTGCCCACACCATATTTATTGCTACACACTCAACTCACGATGTCTCTTCCTGAACATCATCACAGTAGGGGACTCAAATAAGCATGAAATTATAAACAATAAACAACATATTAACTACCACATCAAAAAGCTAAGATGACCAGGGTAAGTAGACATGACTTCGTAGAGGTGACATTTTTGCTAAGAAAGGAACAGAATTTTGATGAGATGAGATGGGAAAGAGGAGGAGATCAAGCCTGAAAGCAATCATCTCTATGTTGGGCTGGACACCCCCGAAGGTAAGAAATGTCTTCCACTTTCCTTTGTATCTCATGCTGCTTGCAAAGCAATTAATCAACATTTCATTATTAGATAGCAGTAAGCTTAAAAATGAATAAGAGAAACACAAATGGAAGTATCAATAAAATTATTAGAAAGTTTTGACCCCAGGGCGGCAAGGACAGGATCCTCTGAGCTTCCGAGTGACAGAGGTGGATCAGCGACCCTCTCTGCCCCTTCCCTGCAAGCTGAGGACCTGCCTCCAGGGAATGCTTAACACAGGGACTCAGGAGAGATCCGCCATTTTCTCTTCAGTGACTTTCTAAGGTGGGACCAGCCGGGAGGCACAGGTCCCATGAGTCAAGCAGGGGAGTCACAGGGCAGCAGGGATAGGATAAACTCTAGTCAGAGACACCAAGAATATCTAACATCAGAGATCAAGAGATGGCAAAAGGCAAACGCAAGAATCCTACCAACAGAAACCAAGACTGCTTGGCTTCATCAGAACCTAGTACTCCCACCGCAGCAAGTCCTGGATATCCCAAAACACCGGAAAAGCAAGACTTGGATCTAAAGTCATATCTCACAATGCTGATAGAGGAACTTAAGAAGGACATGAATAACTCCCTTAAAGAAATACAGGAGAAAACAGATAAAGAAGTACAAGCCCTTAAAGAAGAAACAAAAAATCCCATAAAGAATTACAGGAGATCACAAGTAAACAAATAGAAGCCTTTAAAGAGCAAACCCAAAAATCCCTTAAGGAATTGCAGGAAAACACAAACAAACAGGTGAAGGAATTGAGTAAAACCATCAAGGACCTAAAAATGGAAGTAGAAACAATAAAGAAATCACAAAAAGAGACAACTCTGGAGTTAGAAATCTTAGGAAAGAAGCCAGGAAACATAGATGCAAGCATCACCAACAGGATACAAGACATAGAAGAGAGAATCTCAGGGGAAGAAGATAACATAGACAACATTGAGAGAACAGTCAAAGAAAATGCAAAATGCAAAATGACCTTAATCCAAAACATCCAGGAAATCCAGGACACAATGATAAGACCAAACCTAAGGATAATAGGTATAGAAGAGAGTGAAGACCTCCAACTTAAAGGGCCAGTAAAAACCTTCAACAAAATTATAGAAGAAAACTTCCCTAACCTAAAGAAAGAGATGCCCATGAACATACAAAAAGCCTATAGAACTCCAAAAAGACTGGACCAGAAAAGAAATTCTTCCCACCACATGATAGTCAAAACACCAAATGCACAAAACAAAGAAAGAATACTAAAAGCAGTAAGGGAAAAAGGTCAAGTAACATATAAAAGCAGGCCTATCAGAATTACACCAGACTTCTCCCCAGAGACTATGAAAGCTAGAAGATCCTGGGCAGATGTCATACAGACCCTACAAGAACACAAATGCCAGCCCAGGCTACTATACCCAGCAAAACTCTCAATTACCATAGATGGAGAAAACAAGATATTCCATGATAAAACAAAAATTAAACAATATCTTTCCACAAATCCAGCCCTACAAAGGATAATAGATGGAAAACATCAACATAAGGAACAAAACTACACCCCAGAAGAAGCAAGAAGGTAATGTTTCAACAAATCCACACAAACCTAATTCCACCTCATACCACAAAAACAATAGGAATGTGACAATTACTTTTTCTTAATATATTAATATGAAAATTAATATTACCAACACATCCTCAGCCCCTCTATTAGTAGTAATGTTTATTTCATGTCTTTATATTATACTATGGTTTTCAGAGCAGCTTATATATTTCAAAAGTATTTATATACCCAAAAGAAACATAGACAATTAAATTGGGAAGGGGCTTGTAAGAGAACAACAAAGAGTGAGACTGAATGATTTGCCTGACGTTTGTAATTCTTGTATCAAGTTTGAAGAAGAGGACTTTATAAGTTACTCTTTCTTTGAGATGAATGCTTTTCCAAATTATCACAGCTAATGAACCAAATTCTTACCCTCACCTAATGTTTGTGCCACTCTCCAAGCAGAACCATTATTCATTCAATCAGTTGGTGAATGACTTATGGATAGATCATCTTAATACCTACACCATTTCTTAAATGAATGTAACCTGTTCTGTGTGGGCTGAGAATAAAGTCACTCATTCAAGTCAAATAGCTTTGACCATAGCAGGAAGTCTGTATCCAAAAATCGTGCCTACAATTCATTCATTGGTGCAGCAGAACTATCAACTCTCAGCTTAGCTACGATGGAGGTAAAATCCTTTGGTGATGTGAGGGTCATTGAAGTACAGCCTTATTACAATGAAATCCAATGTCTAAAAATTGTTCTTATTTTGGGCTTGTACCACAGAAAGAACCAAGATTTTAAACTCTACTAGATACAATACAAACAAACAAAGAGACTTTACATATGTATGTTCATTTAAGAAAATATTAGTAATGATGTATTATTTTGAAATATACAGTTAGTATGTTTGGAGTTATTTGAAATTTATAGTGAGAAAAGTGTATGTATTTGCAGTATTGCTGTAGATGAGCATCTACATAAGACTGTTAAATTGATTGTTGTTTTATATCAAACAACTTTTATAATACTTATTTGTATTGTTATAATGTCTTATAAACTTTAAGGAATATGACAAAAAAGATATTGTAGGTATTGAAGGCGGGGTCTCTGGGAGGAGTGGGGGTACAAAAGGGAAACAAGAATGTGATTTAATTCTATTTATTTAAAATATGTTTTTAAATGTTAACAAATTCAGATAAATTGAAATCATGTAACTTTTCTCATCATAATCCAATAAAAATTTAAAAAAAAAGTTTTGACCCCACCAAACATAGAGGCGCATACCTGTAATCCTAGCAATTGGGAAACGGGGTCCAAAACATGGCGAGTTCAAGGCCAGTATGAGCTACCTAGTGAATTCCACCCCAGCCTGAACTGTATAAGACCCTATTTCAAAAAAAAAAAAATTTAAATTTGGTCCCCTTCAAAGACAGGAAGAAGATTCACTCAAGTGAAGGCTAATGAGAGACAATGGAAGGGAGACATTAAGGTGGGATTTCAGAAAGCCTTGAATGTAAAGTAAGCAGCACACTTGTACTGGGTACTGGGTACTGGGTACTGAGTACTGGGTACTGGATACCAGAAGTGTGGCTGCCTTAGAGAGAAAGGCACTGACCCTCTCACAAGCCCCTTGAGCATTCCTTATGGGATAATGTGAGATCGGTACATCATTTCCCCACCACTTCAGATAGGCGTTATGAAATCTGAAGAAATCTGCCCAGTCACTGCTGAATAACTTTTTCTGTAAACTGTAAATCTAATCAAGCATAAAGAGTTTCCAACCCTTGGAACTTGCCCTCTGATTGGGCCAATGGACACTCGAGAGTCATTTGTGTAACTATGCTGCAGTGACTGCTAATATATTTTTTAAATTGCCATACAAATTCTATCAAAAATATGTGGTATGAGGTGGGTGGTACTGGAAGAATGGTATGTAAGGTTGTCCTCTGGCCTCCACATGTGTGGACACACACAGACATCTCTGGAGTTTGTGCTTCCTGGATGTCACTTTGAGTCTTTGACAAAATCATGTTTCCTCAGATGGGCCTGGTGATCTCAATAATGCTATCCGCAGCCTACTGTCTCACTATCTCAGTCTTGACTAGCACCTAGTGTTTGTTAGACCTCTGTTCATTTCCTCATACTCTGTCCTCTCCTATAGATCAGAGAGACACACACAGAGAGAGATTTTACCGTTCTTGCAAATCCCCCATCCCTAACTATAAAACTGTCCCTGAACACTGTGGGTGTCCAGTCAGTACAGGATGTATAGAAGTATATCAGAGCTGAGTTTTAGGAGGAGTGTTGACGTGACAGGAATCACCACCTCAGAAAGGCCTGTTTGCCAAGTTAGCCTCTGGCTGGCAACCAAGAACTGGGATTCAAGAAGGACCCCCACCACTTCATAGCCAGGAGATGGGGCTCACTGTCCATATAAACACTACAATGCCACCAACTCTGGCTAATAGAGATGTCCACAAAGAACCACGATGACTTAGTCTAGATCTTATTCTCCTTCCGGTAATGTGTCAAACAGGGGCTACCTATCTAAGCAATCCAGTAGATACTCTGGATCTAAAATGCCATGAGCTTCCCTGGCAGGCGGCAGCAGGCATGTACCATCCTGACTCCTTTGATAACGTGTGACCCGTGGGCCTTTGCTGCAAAACAAGTCTGGATATTTCTGCCTGATTGCCTCCTGCAGCTTTTCTGTTTGCTGACTTAGTTTTGATCTGTTTATGGCAATAAATCACAGCCTCGAGTCCTAACATATGCCAAGGCCTGGGAGCCTTCTTCATGAATCATCAAAACTGGGGATGGTCTTAACCTCCGGACACAAGGCATATTTCATCAGCAGCCGAGAATGTAGATCTGGAGACTAAAATGATTACTGTCGGGTGGGCAGGTTAGGAAAAGGCTGTTGCTGTATTCTGAAATAGAAAGACCCAAGGACAGGAGGAGCAGGATGATGCTGTAACGGGTTCCGAGTCTCTGATGAAAAACACTTGATTATGTGAGAAGCCAATGAATACAAACACTAAGGAAACTGAATAGTGAGTCCAGGTTACCAAACAACGAAGAAAGATCATGGCATGAAGGGATGTTGAGCTAGCCTGGTTATGGAAATCAGAGTCAGTGGCTTTGAATGGATTTGAAACAGCACCAGGAAAGTTTGAGGAATGAGAGGCATTTCCCAAAAGTGCTAGGACAGTAGTTCTCAACCTGTGGGTCGCAACCCCTTTGGGAGCTGAATAACCCTTTCACAGGGCTTGCCTCAGATAGTCGGAAAATACAGATATTTACATTATGATTCACTATCGCAGCAAAATTACAGTTATGAAATAACAACAAAAATAATTTTATGGTGTTGGGGGTGGGGGAGTGTCACCACAGCATGAGGAACCGTATTAAAGGGTCACAGCGCGTCAGGAAGGTTAAGGAGCAGTGCACTAGATAGAAGGCGGGCTCGAGCACAGGAACTGAATGAAGGCCTGGAAGCCCAATGGCAGAAGGGGACTACTGTGTGCTTTGCTTGCTGGTCTATTCCAAGCATGTTTAGGTATGCCTAGCATGCACTCTTCACTCAACAAAGGCTTTTCAAGTAGTCAGCAATTAAAAGAGTATCATGTAAGGAATAAAGCGATCTTGAAGTGTAGAGGGGAGAATGGAGACACACCGAGCTTGAATATCTTCTAACTGTCGATAAAGCACAGGGCAGCAGGTGGAGGAGCCGGGGGTCCGTAAAGGGAGTAAACAGAGTCTGTGACCACCTCCTCTCCGAGGTATCAACAGGAAATAACGGTGACAAAGCCACGTCTTTCTGCCCAGAGCTCAGATTTCATTCACAATCAGATTAATATGTTGAACGCCTTTAGGACCTACATAAAAAGATAGCCACGAGAAGGTAGCTGAAGCGATGTGTCCAATAGTGGTGTCTGTAAGAAATTTACTCGTGAGTGGATGCCTTACCTCTAAGTCGGCAACCCGGCGACGAAAAAGCCAAAGCTTTCTCTTGAACCCATGTAGAGTGACAGCACATACAGATGACTCGCTAGAATGAGGAGAGGCAGCCAGCTCGGCGTGAAGGTGGGAACAGCGTTGCA
>JADRCD010141550.1:0-10655 GCA_019843815.1 Montemys delectorum | reverse complement strand
AAGAAAGAAAGAAAGAAAGAAAGAAAGAAAGAAAGAAAGAAAGCTCACTCTCAGATTAAGCTGGTGAAAAACCAGTTGTAGCTACGAGTCTAGTGAGCATAATCTATGCAAACATATGCCATTTGGAGGCTTCTACTAGGGAAAAGAGAGTAAAGTTCTTCCAAACATGGGGGAGGAGAGCTGGAGGAGTCTCTTCAATTAAGGGCACTTGCTGCTCTTGCAGAGGACCTGGGTTTGATTTCCCATAGGGCGTCTCATAACCACCTGTAACCCCAGTTCCAGAGGCTGCCATTCCCTCTTCTGATTTCAGTATGAGGGTGCTAGGCCCATACAGGATGCACAGATATACATTCAGGCAAAAATGTTCATACACGTAAAATAGATAAATCTTCTGGGGAAAAAAATGTCTTAGATAGGTAAGAATAATGACCAACCTATCTCCAAGATGAGCCTAAGAAACATTTTTTTTTTTAAAACTTCATATTCAGTTATCTGGAAAAGAATAGAGGGCGGCATGCACACCACAGCGTGCACAGGCCTTGGAGAGAGCCTGGCCTGGTTTGAACTGATGCTGTCCTACTTCAAACTATACCTTAAAAAAACACAGTCAGTGTTTCTCATTTTGGTAGAGGGTGTTTCCTATGCAAACAGGAAATAGCACTACCTCAGAACTCAGTACTCAGTACTCAGTACCTCTCAGGATGCCCTAGGACTGAGTTCAGAAAATGTGGTTAAGGGGTTCGGTTTGGATAGACTAGACAAGGCTGAGTCCTGTCCTGGCTTCTGAAGCCTAAGACCTCTTTCAATGCAAAGAAATCAAAGAACTTTCCAAACAGTTACCATTTCCCCAAATGCACACACCATTGAGGACGGACTACTTGTAGACCATTAAAGCGATGTGCTTCCTCTAGGAGACAGAAAAGTCACACACCTTGTCACCACTGGCTGGTCCTCAAAATGATAGGGGTGAGGCAGAAGGCTCAGGCCGTAATGTATTTGTTATGCAAGCAGAAAGACGTGAGTTCAGATCCCCAGCACTCACATAAAAGCTAGAGGAGGTGGCGCAGGCCTGTGACCCCAGCACTGGGTAGATGGAGACGGTGGATCCCTAGGGCTATGGCGCAGCTAGTCTACCTGAATTAGCAAGCTACAGAGTCAGTGAGAGACCTTGTTTCAAAAACTAAGGTGGGGAGTCGTTAGGGAAGTCACCTGACCCCAACCTCTGGCTTCTACATGTACGTACACCTACACCCACCTCTACACCCCCCACTGACACCCAAACCCCCTCAACCCTCCCCCACACAACACACACCCCCACACATATCACACACCACACCCCCACACATACCACATCCCCCAACACACACATCACACCCACACCCACACACATCTCACACAGATACCCCAGCTTAATACTATCAGCTAGGAGAGATGAGAAACTGTAGCATTTCACCCAGCTGCTTGTTCAGCGGTCAGCAGGGCTGGGGTCTGCACTCAGGCACTTGGCCAGGTTTAGCTTGGGAAACAAGTTTTCCTTGCATAGCTGAAAAGAATCCCATGAAGACCAGGAGGCATACAGTTCTAGCTAATTGACAGTATCTCAGTAAAGCACATAAAGTATGCCCTGAATTGGTACCAGGAAAGAACAGGGTACCCACTTCTATGCTATGGTAAAATAAACTATTCTGACACGGGTGTGGGGACTTTTCAGAGAACATCTCCAAACACCTCTACTTCAGACAATCATGTGATCAGACGTAGGGATTTGGTGATGTGACTTTAAAGGCCTTAGAAGAGAAATTCAGGATCATAAGTTTCTAGATGCAGGTCTGACCTGCTTCTGATATTTGACCTGATATTGATTAAGCAGCCCTGAACCTTATATGAAGTGCTTGCCGATCTTTTGAACTATCCTACCATAGATCTGGCAAGAACAGTGGTATCTGACTGTCCCTGGGGTCAAGCACTGGGGCTCAGAGTCAAAACAAATCTATACTCTGGTCCCCAAAGGGCAGCTCCTGGCAGGACATGTTTCACCATAGTCTTTCCCTCCTTCCGGGGAAGACAAAGGTCAAGAGTCTACTTATCCAAAGGATGTATCCACCTGGCATATTTGAACAGAATGCCCCTTCCTGGTCCTTCCAAAGCCATGTTGGCAAAGCCCATGGCTGCAGCTTGGAACAAGGTCCAGTGCTTGGCAATGGTACCTAAGTTTGTGCCTGAACCATTCATTTGCCACTGCTGACTTAACAAAAAGTACAAAGCCACCACCAGTCACTCACAGGACTGTGGGACCCAGGGGTCAGTTCTCGCCCAGAGCAAGCATTCTTTCTACAAGACCTGCACGTTATCACTGTTCACCCCTTCCCATGATGGGAAGGACATTCTGCCTTATTTGCTAAATTATAGTTGTCCACTGCTTAGAAATGAAATTATCTCACTGTAACTTCCACACACAGCTTCTAATTCCCTTTTCCATACACAGCTTCTATTTCCTCTCTGTAACTAGTGAGGAAAAGATTAATCACCTCACCACCATGACCTATACCAGAAAGACCACCACCTTCACCTTCCACCACTAACAAACAAACAGCCACAACTTTTGAAGATGTGTGTTTGTGTGTGCCTGAATGTACGCATGTGAGCCATATGCACGCATGCAGATGCCCATGGAGGCCAGAAGAGAATGTCAGAACTCCTGGAACTGGAGTGTGAGTTACAGGGTTGTGAGATGGCCTAAGTGGGTGCTGGGATCTGAACCCTGGTCCTCTGAAAGAGCAGCAAGTGCTCTTAACCACTGAGCTGTATCTCCAGTCCCTATGTAGGCATGTCTTTGTCAGTCATTTTTCATGGGTCATCTCCAGCCCTTACAAATGTGGAACTCTCATAATCTCTTTGTGCTTCCCCTACTAAAAGACAGATTCAGGTGTGTTCCAGAGAGACTATAAGGCTACAGTCACCTCCCTGCCTTGAGCACACTACTGTTAGTGTTTATTTGTTTGCATGCGTGTTTCTTTTTTTTTTTTTTTTGACTTATTTATTTTTATATGAGTACACTGTAGCTGTTTTCAGATACACCAGAAGTTATCGAATCCTGTTACAGACAGTTGTGGTTGCTGGGAATCGAACTCAGGACCTCTGGAAGAGCAGTCGGTGCTCTTAACCGCTGAGCCATCTCTCCAGCCCCACTTGTTTATTTCTTAAAACAGCGTCACTGTATATAGCCCAGGCTGTCCTGAAACTCTCCATCTTCCTGCCTCTGCCTCTAAGTGTAGGATTCTAGGCTTACACCACTATACTCAGCTATTGCAATTATTAATTAGGCTTTGGACCTTGATTTTAGAGACAATGACATCTCTCTCTGGCTCTGTTGTTCTTACTAAGATGAGCAAGTCATAGAAAATGCTGAGAGGCTGGGCTCGTTTCTCCTGAACAAGACTTGTTTGCCTCCTTTAACTGACATCCGGGATACGACCATTTTCTTATAGTCATTGCATTAAATTCTATTGTGTGAATGCTGGCCTGCATTTGGATAATTCTGCAAGTCATGGCCATTGTGTACACATTCCTAGGGTAATTTGTGTGAGCACTATTTGAGACATGTATCTAGTATCCTCAATCCATCTTCTCTTCCTCTAGACCATTTGGGGCTGGAAATGGCAGACATTCCTGTGTTCTACCAGACTTGTGCCTTTTCAAAGGGTGGTCAAAGGACTAGCAGTATCAGCCTTACTTTGAAATGGACAGTACAAGACTCCAACACAGATTACAGAATCTCAAAAGAAGGCAGAGCTCAGGGACCTATTCCAACCTGTCTTGCAGGTGATTTTGATGCACAAATTGAGGCACCACCTGCACAGATTAATATTTTATCCTCAGCATAGGATCCAACGTCTCTGGGATTTATTTCTTCAGAGATTGGAGGAGACCCTGACCACCATTCCAAGGCACATTAGAGCTGGCTGTTTATCCATTCTTAAACCAGTGGGTAGCAAATATCAATTCCACATGTTTCTAATCCCGGTTCCTACTCTAAATCATGAGCCAGGGTAGCTACCTTTAAAAAAAGAAAAAAAAAAAAAAAAAAAAAAAAAGCCCATCCCAATGGCATACTTTCTCTCTAACAAGGCTACACCTTCTAATCCTTCTAGAATAGTGCCACTCCCTGATGACTAAGCATTCAAATATAGTAGCCTAAGGGGGCCATTCTCATTCTCATTCAAACCATCACACTAATCACCTCTATGGTCTTGAGAAATCTTTCCTTCCTGGTTCTGAGACAGGTCTCCCCCTTCAACTGTCAGGTTTAAGATTGAAGAAATACGAGTACTTCGTTGTGGTATTCTGATGATCCAGTAACATAACCACAAAAGGAATCTAGGGTGACTGTGCACCTCTTAAGCAGAACCCAAACTGTTTCCTTTCCTAAGGGTGAGCTGTTGGTCTGCTGTGTTGATTGTCATTCCAGCATTTCAGAGTAGATGAACAGAAGAACTCTGTGCAGAGTTAGGATTCACCCCTGGATGCCAGTATCCATGGGAGCTTGAAGCACATCAGCCATAACTCCAGAATAAAGCTGAGGTAGAAGTAGCTCCTTGTAAATTCTCGTCTGGAGTTCGAAGTGTGCGCAACCAGGGTTGAGTATTAGTCTAGAGTTTTCAGAGAGCCCCTTTAACAATATTCCCAGAGACCACCCATGCCGATACCTGGTACCAATCTCAATCATTATATCCAACAGTTCCCTACCCAACTCCCAGGAAGACTGGGGGAACCTGACTTGTGCCCTGTGTGCTGTGGCCAAACCACCCCGGATCCCTTGACTCAGCTCAGTACCTATCTCCAGCTGCCTCACCAGAGCGGGTGATGTTCCCCATGTTCAGCCTGTGCTGTCCAGTTAGCTCTCCTTAGAAAACAGATGGAACAGCCTGATTTGTTGTTTTGTGGGGGGGAAAGAAAAGAAAAGAGCCAAACCCAGCAGCTTTATGCCCTGGGTCTGGGCTCCAAGCTTAGAGAAGTCTTCAGGCCTTCTGGCCTCTCTTATGAGCCCAGCACACTCCAAACCTTAGCTCTGCAGACATGATTCTAGCCTGCTTGTGCAACAACCCTGGGGTTTTCCCAGGTCCTGTGCTGGAGAATGTGTTTTCTGGTTCCTCTTAAACCTGTTATCTGTAGGTATGGCAACTAATGGGTTTTGTGTGTTGACTTTGATTGTGGTCAGAGTACTTAACGTGAAATTAGCAGACTCCGGGTGTACTGCGCAGGCTTATTATTATCTACAGGCAGGAGGTTGCTCACCAGATCTCCAGAGCTTACCTTGCAAAATCACAACCCTGTCACCAGCACAGCAATGTCCTGTTCTCTCCCTCCTCCCATCGCTGCTTCTCTGTGTGGGGACTATTTCAGACAGCTTATGTAAGTGAGGTTGCCCAGTGTTCCTCTTTCCGCAACTGGCCAATTTCACGTAACACATGATCCAGCTTTTGTGTGCAATAGGATTGTTCTGTTTGTATGATAGGCCACAGGCTGGGCGCTGTTCTTGACACACTCACTGGTCCCTGGACCTTAGGTTGTTTCTGCGCCTTTGCTATCGTGTGCAATGCTCACGGGAAGTACAGGAGCTACCCTAGGCATTTGTGAAGGTCTTGCCCTCATGCATTCTTCCCAGGTGATTCCACTCTTGGTGGATCTTATCTGTGTCCAGAGGTTCAATAAGGCCGCTGACACCCAGCTCTTTCCCCTCCCTCCAGCCTGCTGAGTGGCCCTGTACTGATCCCTCCCACATCAAAGCTCCTGGTAACTCCCTTGGAGGTCAAGCTGATACCTGCTTCTGATTTTCCCAACCAACCACCGACCGATCCTCATCCAAACAGACTCCTCCCATATCCCCAGATACCATAAAGCTTTCCTGATGGTCATCACCTCCAACTGGCTTTATATCCTATTATTCCCAAAAATCACTGATCCACTTTCGGCCTCCGCAATGCTATGCAATTAAGTGTCTGTCTCCTTGCTTACCTACTTATTCATCTCATAGTCCCGTGACCTAGTCCAGGCTTCCCCCCACCCCCTTGCTCCTTATCCCCAAGCTACAGAGGCTAAGTAGACGTTGAAAAGCTGGCATGCGAAACTTGACACGATACTGATGTACTGAAGCCCTTGGACTCCAGCTCTCCGCCACTTGCTGCCCATTACTAAAGGGGGCGGGTTGTTTTCTCACCTGACAACAGGTGTTGATGACAGGACAGCATCATCGGGTTCTGTGACAACTTAAAACGGTCAGCATGATCCCTGGCAGACGTCAGTCAACTACATTTTAGCTGCTACTACCCAAACCCCATCTCCAAAAACTCATACTCGTAAAAGCTCAGGGTACCCCACCCTCCCACGGCGACACCCCTTTACCCTCACTCATCTGTCTTCACGGAACCCCTCCTCACCTGTTTTCTTTCCCCCTTCTGCAGAAATGTCCTCCATCCTCCTCGAACCATTTTAGACAGTGCTTTCTCTGTGAAGCCTTTCCTCCACCTCTCCCCGGCCCCAAACAGCTTGGTTTCCCTTTTGGACTCCAGCTTTACTTTTGGACTATGAAAGTATTAGTCACGTTTCCTATAGTTGGAGTCACTCTCTGCATCCTGAAGGCAAGAGGCTGGGATACGTCCTACTCACAGGCGGCATTTTATCTGTCTCTGCACTCTGTAGAAAAGCCATGTCCGAAGATGGGTAGCAAGAGTTATTAGGATCACACGTATTCCCACAGGCACACGTCCCACTTCCTGTCCACAGAACTCATTTGGGACAGACACAGGGTTAGAGAACCTTGTGAACATGTCTTCCTTTTCATGCGTCCCATCTATAGCCATGTCTAAAGCATTCTTCTTTAGTTCATCATCTCTCCCTGCCACTTTATGTCTCTGGCCAAGGCTTCTCTGTTGGGAAACATAAGGAGACCGGCCCTGCGCTATTTTCTCAGGCTTCTAAGGACAGTAACTAAAGGAAGAAGTTACAAGTTCATTGAGAATAAGGACAATAAAGCCTGCAGTGGGAAATTAGCCATCAAACCTCTTTCTAGCAAGACATTTGGCATCCACTCTGACAAAGCTCCATCTCTAGCTGCCTAGGGATGCACAATCCCGGTCCTGCTGAGTCTGAGGACATCTGCAGCCTCCTCTGAAACTTTCTCATATTCCTCCTGTTCTCCACTCTTACCAGTCTTCCACTCAACTCTCTTCATCAGGTTAGCAAATCTCTCAACAAACACACTTGCCCTGTGATTCTAACTGCCCGTCAAACCATATGGATCACTGCACACGCTTCAGAGCAGCCTCCATTCCAGTCTACTGTCCCTTGATGACAGAAGCATCACTCTGTGCCTCTGGTCCATCAGTTTTCTACTAAGGCAGAACTAGGTCCAGAAATGAGAGCCATTATTTCTAGTCGCCATCCCAGCATCGAACTAACTGTAACTGTACAGTTAATGAAAAAAAACCAGAACTCAAACCTATTCTTACTTAGAGTCTCACAGACTTAGCATCAATGTCATCCCTATGAAGATAAAACTTGCCTTACAATTAGGTTTCTTAGTATTAGTCATGGGTTATCTCTGTGCCCCTCAGCTGGAAGTGCCAGCCAGTTCTTCCCTGATTGGCTTCTAGGACAGAAACAGGGTGTCCTGGGGATAAGAATCTCCCTCCTCCTTTGCACAAGGAGGGTTTTCAGGTTCCAAGTGGGTACCATGCTTGCCTGAAATAAATCCCCTGTTTTCTGAATCAAGCTGACAAGGGAGATCCAATCCTCAGTCAACAGTGCAGAACCATTCCTCCAATCAATACGTTTTCCTCAGTAAACTAGCACCCTTCTTGCTGCATGATCACCCATGTGGTCCCAAGAGCCAGAACAGATCAGGGTGACTAAATATTCTGGTTGGAGAATCGGAAGTTCTGCGTTGAATGACTGCAACTCCACAGCCTGCGTAGAAAGTCAAGCGTGGCCCAGTCTCCTCTTCCTCCTGCCGTTTTTTTGTTTGTTTGTTTGTTTGTTTTTATTTGTTTGTTTTTGATTATTACTTATTTCTCCATATCTCAAAGGAAACATTTATGAAGCTGGGTGGGAAGGCACAGCCTGTAAGCTCAGCCCTGTGGAAGGGATCCCAGGAGGAAGGCTAATTGAAGCCATGCTGGGCTTCCCAGTGAGACTATTTCAAAAAAAACAAAAACAAGGATGGGGGTGGGGGCGGGGGGGCCAATATCAAAGTAGGTAAAGTGTTTACCAGGCAGGAAAACTGTTTAGCTTGGTCCCCAGCGCCCATGATAAGAAGGCAGACAGAAGGATCTCTGGGTCTTGTGGACTCCGAGTTCAGTAAGAGACTGTCTCAAGACAGTGGTGTGGGAGGTGCTTAAGGAAGATACTCAACACAGACCTCTGGTCTTTACACGCACCTGCATGCACACGGACACGTAACACACACGTAACACACACGTAAACAAAAAAAGACACTTATGAGGCAACATGGAATAATAATGGGTGCCACAGTGAAAGACAGACAGGTTAAAAAAGAGCAACCACACTGGGGAACTTCCATTACTGTGCATCTGGAAAGCACCGCTCTGTGGACACTGCTGGTCCCAGCCCATGGCAAAGGAAACTAGTGTAATCCCAGGACGGAATCACTCTGATGAAGAAAATGAGCAGCACCTGGGTGAAAGTTCCAACACGGCTTCTGGTAGGTATGCTGGG
Organism: Montemys delectorum; assembly: GCA_019843815.1. Lineage (NCBI taxonomy): Eukaryota > Metazoa > Chordata > Mammalia > Rodentia > Muridae > Montemys > Montemys delectorum. The sequence continues at coordinate 1,922 of JADRCD010141550.1, read as the reverse complement.
TGGAGTCTAGAAGATGGGGCAGGACCTAGCTAATCAGAAAAAAGTGTGCCCTGCAAAGAAGGGGGCTGGACCAAGAAGGCCACTTCCTGTGAAATTTCTCAATCTTAGCTTCAGTACAAGGTCACTATGGAAAGCTACAAACCCCCCAAGCCTGACCCTACTTGATACTAAGGAGTTTGAAAAGCTCCCCAGCTGTTTCTGGGGTTTCCAGGGGGTTGAGCTATAGGCTCACGTGGTCTTCCACAAAGGCAGATAGGCTTACACGCAGAGCTCCTGTCTCTTCTTGGGGTGTTTAATTTCACTTGTGCACCAAACCTATGCTGTGGCATCTAATTTATAGCAAATTAAAATGCAGAGCAGGATGTGACTTAGCAGTTTGAAGGGTAAGGAGAGAGAGCGCCACCCAAGAACCTAAAATAGCACCTGGTGGTTTGAACTGCATCCGTGGGCGGCGTTACCCTCCCTTAACTGATGAATGCTTGGGGGAGGGGGGGGAAACAGGATAGAATTTTAACAATTGGCAACTGCATGTTGCATTTTATTATTTAACTTAGTATCAACCCAGTCACTACATAAAATGCAAATGCATTTCTTAAAAACTTCTCCATCTCCAATAAAAATGTACTTATGTTTTTTGAAATGGTAAAAGAAAAAAAAACTCAATGACTAACCCTCTATAAATACATTTACCAAGCACTCAGACAAGAAACTAAACACTCCAGCAAGCCATGTATCGGATATACACACCTCAAGTTTGTCGGCCACCTAACTGAGACTTAAGCTTGATAAAGCTAGCTCTGTAAAACGAAGCTCCTGAGTCATATGCTGTGGATGTATCGTTCTGATATCACCTGGGCAATAATAAGCAATACCTCGTGAGGGAAACACAACTTTCCTGAATGTAGGTGGCAGAGAAAAAAAAAAGAAAAAGGCCACATGGCAAGTTTTAGACTTCGCAGAAGGACGGCTGTGAAGAAATGAGCAGGAGTTGCTTTTAAAGTGTTCAAGCTGGAAAAAGAAGGGAACGGAAGTGGAAACAGAGGGAAAAGACAGAACAAAGCAAAAGAAAAACCTGGGGTGGATTTTGGCAGCTAAATGCCAAAAAGTGAAGAAAACTCCAAAAGCACCTGTTTCCAGGGGAGGCTCTGCCACTGTTCCTCACTGACCACCACGGTAAAGCGTGCAGGACTTCTGCAGGGCACAGACTCTCTTCCTCCCTTTTTGCTTTGTCTTGAATGTCTATAACCGATACCAGGGCTTGGTAGCTGGTGAGTTGTTCCGTTGGCATCCAAAACACACTGTGGTTTTGTTTTGTCTGAGATATCCTCATTATGTAATCCAGGCTGACTTTGACCCTACAATCAATCCTTCTGCCTCCCCGCGCTGATGACGTCGGGGGAAATGTCACCTCACTCATACAATGTCCCCCTGCTCCTCATACTCTAGAAAAGCAAGAGTGTTACCTGCGACTTCCAGGACGATATTAGGGATGGCGGCCACACAGCTGCCTTCTCAGACCAAGCGGCCCGCCCTTCAACTTGGTTACTGTTTTTTTCACTCTCTGTTTTTCACTCTTTGTTTGTTCACTCTTTGTTATTAAATACCTGCGGCTAGTGTAAGGTCGGTGGAGGGGGGACTGAACAGGTACAACATTGATTTGGGTCTGTGATTTCTGTAAGGTTTCGGCCTATCAGAGTGGGAAAAGAACAGCTGCAGAAGCTGCCATCTGTAACACACAGAGCAGGAAGGGCAGGAAGTGACCGGCTATCATACTCTCACACTCAAAGGCCTACTTTCCAGATCTACTTACTTCCAGGCCACACCTCCTAAAAGCAACTTCATCCTGCATAATAACACCACAAGCTAAGGAGCAAGCAGTCAAAGCATGAGACCCTGGGGCACACTTCTGATTCCAGCTACCA